>LJIJ01004073.1:0-16221 GCA_001718145.1 Orchesella cincta
TTGTCCGTGTATTTTATCACTCTATATTTATTTACTTATTAACATGTACAAGAGAAGAAAAATCACTGCGAATTCACATGCCGCTAATTAGTTAAGAGGTAAGAATTTTGTGTTTCGGATTGTTGACGTGAATTTTTAGTAACCTTCTACTTCATTTTTAAATTTTCAAACAAGGCGCAATAATCAAATCAATTTGACAGGGTTGCCTATTAAAAACATTGCACTATATATGCTTATTGTAACGGCTGGCATTGGACAAGTAAAACACTTCCCGTTCTTTTTCATTTTAGTTTGTTCTTTGTACTGTTTTTGCTTATGCTGCCTCATAATCATCATCAACGTGAGGGTAATGTAAGCCGGGATTTCTTATTGTTAAACCCTCATATAACGCTCATACTCTGACTGCATTGCCGTCGCAACGGAATTTAAGTGTGGGACACACATAGGCGTCGTCAGAACATTGGAGTGGGTGTACAAGACGCATGTTTTTATTTTTGAGTATGCATAAATGCATTTGTTTAATCAATACTGAAGTTCAAAGCACAGAATACTTATGTTATTATATCACAAAGGAAAGATTTGCCTGTTTTTCTCCATTTACAAGCACCTCTTATATTTTCTACCTACTGCACACTGTTTCATGGGAACCAAATTCTGCAAAAAGTCAATTTTAGTATGAATTTTTAAATGAATAAACCTACAGGCCTGCCTTAGCATGAATCATGAATAGTTCATCGAAATGTATTTAAGAAAAATCAATTTCGGTGTACGGCACTCATTTTGCTTGAAAATCAGCTTAAAAATCGAAAATTCAAATTCGTAAAAATCATGCTCCCAAAAGTGTTTGTAACATAGATAGGGTTGCGCATTGTTCCATTCTTTTCAAGGTGAGTACGAAAATCTCCATGCTCTCTTCTCCAATACAGCGTTGGAACCAAAAAGGGATCTCGTGCGCAACTCTTAAAATTAAGTCTTGAAGTTGACTAGTCTTGAGCCTTTGATCGATCAGGGATGTTCAATCCTATTAATATAATTGTGAAGTGAGTATTTGTATATAGTTAATGGTTTTTAGACGTTAATAAGCATTGTTTGTTGGATTATGTTGCAAATTATATCGAGTTATACTATTTTAGTTGCTTAAAATTTCATCAATACTCAGCTTCAACAATTATATTAATAGGATTGAACATCCCTGATCGATCAAAGCTCGCAAGGACTAGTCAACTTCAAGACTTTAATTTTAAGAGTTGCGCACGAGATCACTTTTTGGTCTCAACTATATTGCGAGAAGAGAACATGGAGAGATTTTCGTACTCACCTTGAAAACAAAATGGAAACAATGCGGCAACTCTATCTATGTTACAAACACTTCGAGCATGATTTTACGAATTTGAATTTTCGATTTTTAAACTGATTTTCAAGCAAAATGAGTCCGTACACCTGAAATTGATTTTTCTAAATACATTTTCGATGAACTATTCATGATTCATGCTAAGCAGCCTGTAGGTTTATTCATAAAAATTCATACTAAAATTGACTTTTGCAGAAATTTGGTTCCCTTGAAACAGTGTGTAGTGGTACGTACTTAATCGTCGATAAGTGATCGACCACAACCTAACAGATTGTATCATTGTAATGGGTTCTTATATTCTAACCGAACTAAATTCGTACATCGAACAACACATAATATTCAATATCAATAAAATTAAATATTTTGTGTTTAACACGCGTTATGTGCCTGTAGCGATGACACTTAAAATGTTTTTATTGGACCGACCTCCTAATGTCACGCTTCTATCACGCTATAACTAACTGACACAATATGCCGTGAGACGCTGCCCACATACGGCTGTGTCGGCCAATACTTATACCATAATATGCAGCTTCTTAGAGCTACATATTAAATACCAACAGAAGGCTTCCATTTACTTTACTTAGCATTTTTGGTGGAAAAATACTGGTTTGTCTATGTTCATGCGGTAAGCATGCAAAAAGTCTCTCGCAGTCCTAAACCGACACACCCACCTTGTCAAACTGACACCAAACTGACCCTCCCACCTTCGAGCGTGACGTTTAATATGGATAACCCAATATCACAAAGGTCTTTGCCTAATTTACTAAATGTTATAGATGCCACCATGATTTGTTTAATATTAAATGAGTTTGGCAGAAAAATCCTTGAATTTCCTACGTATATAGCTATATGAAATAGAACTTAAAAAGTAAGCATACGCTGCCATAAACTTTATTATTTTCCATGCTCACGTAAGTGCTTTTATCCTTCTTTCTAGGTTACGAAGTAGCAAAGCCAGGTTAGCACGCAACTCATGAGTAACTTCATAATCTATATGAAATAATTTTTTAAAATTTTCTTCAGATCCAAATATACGCTTTTATTTCGAATTTTAAAAGTTCCTCGGTCTGCCCTCTTAAGAATGATGTGTAGATTATGTGTTCAAAATTTCAGATCAATCATCTGGTCTCCGAGAAATCCTCCTCCCTTCATGGGTAGACACTGTTCAATTCCCCTATCACATATGTCGCCAGATTAGCCCAACCATAATCCTATATTTTATGATAAATTGACGAGCCCTTAATACTAGCGTATATTTGGACTGAAAGAAAATTATGATGTCGAAACACTTTCATATAGCTCGTCGAGTTCCTCATAAAAATTTTAAGAGAAGCCACGACCAAGTAAGTTTTCCTTTACAGGTTTTTTGCTTAATAAAATATAATTAGCTAATGTCTTTATAAAACCTGTATAGCTTATACTTCATTTGACATATCGAGACACGTCGATGCACAGTTTAAAAGAATAAGGCTGTCTTAAGATTACAATCAAGTAAAGCATTTAACTGTAAAAATATAACAAAAAAATATGCATTTCCACGTTATTCTAGTTCTTGTTAGTGTTATTTCAGGAATAGCACAGTTTACAACATTAGATTTAAATAGTGAACTAAATTATTTTAAGGATTGTTCAATAAATATTATAATAAATAACATCAGGGTAAGTATATTTTTTTAGTATTTAACTATTCAATTCTAAGATTAAACTTTTTTGCATGTATTTCTGAAAAATTATAATTGGCTGAAGCGTACATGAAACGCCACAAAAACTGCACAGCACTGATTATTTCTCTCTTCCAAAAACAAGCAAATAATTGTTTTCCCTTTAAGGAGCTGAACGCGACCAGCATTGAGGGTTCCTTTCAACTACTGCCCTTAAAATTGCCAGCTATACTCTCGAAATATCACTACCAAAAGACAACTGAGCCGGACTTAAGAACACCCTTTGAGTATAATTTTGGTAAACAGTATGATATGCTACCTGGTCAGTCAAGCGTCAACTTTCTACCTCGAATCATTCAAAGCTAAGCTGCTTTGTTCAGGTATATGTTGACCCTTACCATGTAAATTTTGGCGCCATTTGGCCATGGCTATTTTATCGCAAACGCTGACAAACGCCTGAAAGATCCGTAATCGATCCACTTTACGATTACAGTAAAAAGCGCTTGTTTCTTGAAATGAGTACAAGGAGCATGTTCATACATGTCGAACACCATCGACCAGTAAACTATTACGTTCTGGAATATATGGACGAACAATAAATGCCCTGGTTGATTGCATCTTGCACAAAAAACAGTATTTCAGTGTGGCACCGCCAGCGAGATTGACGTTTGAGGTGGTCTACTTTTCAAGTGAAACGTCGCTACACAATTTCAGGAATAAATTTACTTCGTTGTAGGAACCCACAGCTTGTGCTCCACAAGTGAAGCTTTGTAAATAGTTTAAACTTTGGAAGATGTATTGTTATCCAGTACATCATTAAAGGAATTTTTCCGAAAGAATCCCATACAAACTTCCACATACTGCATCCTTTCGCAGATATGAAATTAACTACAGCAATTCCTTGTCAAAACCAAGTATTCATGGTTAAGGGTGGAAGAAAAAAGATTTTGGATCCTTGAGTTCACACGAATCAATGCCAATTTCAAGAACATAAACTTTGAATTATTGTCGGCAAAGCTGATGTGCCCAAATTGTACAATATTGTTCACCAAGTTTGCCAGCCAGTATTCATGGCATTTTATCCCTACAATTTGAAGTGAGAAATGAACAGAACTCAATTCTTACTCACTTCCATTGACCACATTCACTTGTAACATGTGCTCCTGTCAAAAAACAAAGTTTTCTAACAATGCTAGGCTACGTTTCAGCATTTGATGGAATAACGTGGTCATTGCTGTTAGTGTCGGCTATTCTTTCTGTTATTGTTTACAATACCTAAAAATAGTAGAAAGCTGGCTGTACGGAGCATTCTTAGTGTATGCTATATTGCTTCGCCAAGGCATTTCAAACGCAGACAGATGGAAGTGGTTGTCATGTGCATGGTTACTTGGATCTATTGTGCTGACATTTTACTACGAAGAAGACACGGTTGAAAAGACCAATGTGCCAATAGTCAAGAAAAATGTGGAATTCTTTGAAGAAATATTTAAACTCAACTTCACCATTTACTCGCCAAGCGCATTCGCCCCGATTCTTCGAACAGTTGCTGAGCTAAAAACTCAAAACGACGAGCTGGGAGCAAATGCATTCAGGTCATTTATGTCGCAAGGATTTGTAAGTTGGAATTTTATTAAAGTATTTTAATGTTAATGTTCACTATTTTATTTCATTTTACATTCTTAACTTGCAACGGAAACTTGTATGAGTTTGGTAAACTATTAAAGGTTCATTGAAAACCTGTTATTTTTTTTCTAGTTTTCATGGAATGAATATGATGTTCCATTTGCCCACGCATTCTTTAGAAGAAACTGGAAAATGTCCCTCACAGCGGCGAAAGGTAAAATTCGGAAACATTTAAAAATTCCCAAATCGTCTGAAGAAGGTTTGCTAATGTTGAAGCCAGATTTTTATCTGGGAGAAAATATTAAAATGCGGTAAAGATGCATACGTGGATAGACTTGAAAAGGTCGAATTCCTCACACAGCAACTTAAAATTAAAGGAATAGATAGGAGCCAAATTGCAGTGAGCAAACGTCCGTACGCAGAGTTATACAATGTTTTATTTCAATGGTTTTTCCTGAACTCTCAAATTACTTTTTTCGTTTCGGAAACTCCTGGAATCCAATATACTTCAAGTATGGAGGGTTGTGGCAATTTCGAATTGAAACATGGAATGAAACTGTCTGGCTTGCCCAAAATCGTCAACAGGGTTTTCAAACCCCTTAGTTCTCAAGACACTAACATTTTGGTGGTATTCTATTTGCATGTCTATTTGCTGGGAGTTTCTTTTGCACTTTTTATCATCGAGTATATTCAGAAACTTTACCGTGAGGCGTTTAAGCTGCTATTGGTATCTTTCCGATATCTCAAAGTTTGTTGTAATACGTTCATAACTCTATCTGCACTGCTACCAACATCTTTTCCTACGATAGCGTTTTAAGGTGTCGAAATATACTAGTAGAGGAAAGTATGCACGAAGTTAAACCACATATTATTAATATCGAATCCAGATGCTAATTGCCATTGCAATACTAAGGATTTTTTTTAAAAACGGACAATTCGACAAACCCAGGACAACTTTTGAACTTATACATGTAGAAAATCTAGAATATCTAAAAACGCCCACCATGAATCAATCAATGTGTGCGATTACAAATCATTCGAAGTTCGTAGTTGGCATTTAAAATAATTGAGTGATTATCTGAAAATTAACTTTTAAAACTTTGTAGAACAAACTAATGATATATCTAAATATATAAATTGAGCAATGTATTTTTCACACAATTGCTCATATTGTTATTGTGGCGTATACATTACTAGTGGTTAGAATGTGGTAACAAATTGCCAACATACTCTGTCATTTTTTGAACTGCTTGATAATGTGAAAAACTATCGATTTCGTTCAACTGATTTACAGTTTCGCACCAACTTATATACGGTTAGCTATAAAAATTGGGTAACTCTTCTCCCTGAAAAATTACATTTAACCGCGATGCGTAGTTTTGTCTTTTGTAACTTTTGAAAGGAATTTAGAATAATCACCGCTCAAAATAATTGTCTGTTTTGTCATTTAACGACTCACTACAGCGTGCCACAGACGATGATTGGACCCTTTGGGTGCTATACAAAATCCAGCATTTTAATCATTTGTGATATCATTCTTGTGCAAATTTCCAACCTTCTCATAAATTTCTAAGAGGGCGTTCGCCACCAGTTAAATGAAAGGTATTGTTTGTCATAGAATATTATTATATTTTACACTAATTATTTAACGAATTCAATTATAAGATATCTTAAGCCCGAAAACAACACATTTAAGGATTTTAAAGAGATTTTTATGAAAACTTTGAACCAATAGAAAAATTGGACGTTTGTGTGTAAACGATTATCAGTTTTTACAATAAACGTTGCCGAAGCTTGTTTACTGCGTTGTGTTTGCATAATTACATGAACTATGTTAGTTTCAACAATTTTTCAAATTTGTGTCCTACCGCATTCAAAGAAAATCGCACATTTGGAATGACTTACGATTAGTAGTACAGGTATTATAAAAAACATCGCTAGCTTACCTGGTCAAATGGATTCATAAATGAAAAATTGAGTTTCAAGTTTCTATTCCTTTTTAAAACCTTGAATTGACAATGAATTGCAAATTGACCAATCGCCTGACAAATAACTCACCATTAAACCTCAATTTGAGGGGAATGTTTCAATAAATGCATGTAATTTTGAAAGCAATTTTCCACCCAGTAATATTTCAAAAACAACAACAATTTAGATCCAAATTACCTACAAATTACTTCTTTTCGGAACAGAATTCGACTTCTAGTTTCTACTAAAAAGCACAGTATGGCAAATTTAACAACTTAATAAACCTATGTGCCACGAGCAACAGAAATATATTAGAATTGTGTTCACAATGAATAAAATCAATTTTCAAAATTATGAAATTGTCACACAAAATAGTTACAGCATAAATTCGTTAGAACATACGTCCCATTTTAGTACCTGCGGCAGTCTCTTTTGAACACATTCACAGTTTCCTCCTGCATTTATAGGGAAAGAAACGTTAAACGTCTAAAATGGATTCGTCGGTGCTATGGGCAACGGCAACAGGAGTAATTTCAAACATTGAAAGAATCATTTCAGTGCCAATTAAGTTTAGTAAAGAATCTAAGACGTTTTCTATCAAGGTCCACATCTAATTACCCTAAACAACCGCTCGGGTTGGTTAAAGAGAAAAGTCTTACCATATCGCATTCTCAAGTCAGTCATAGCTGGATTGATATTTAGAGTTATCTATATTCTCCTGCTCAAGCTCTACTGCCCTGAATGCCAAAATGAAAATTGGGATTTCGATTTGAAAGTATTGCTCGAGTATATAGTATCACTAGCGCTGCTACTCCAGGCTTTCTTTGCAGTTTGGACAATTGACAACCATGGCAACCAACTGGTAGAAGTTTTGAATGCTTTGAAGTTCCTCATGAATTCTAAAACAGAAAATGTTGGCATTAGGGAAATAATCAAGGATAAAGGAGCCATTACAATTTGTATATACACAACCGGAATAATGATGTTTATTCCAGTCGGGTTTACTCTACCGCTCGTGGCAGACACGGACCCAATTTCCCACATTGTAATTGAGTTAGCGCCACCCTGGATGAACCAGATTATGCGAATGTCATTAGCCTCGTTTCTAAACTCATGTTTAGTTCTACTGGGAAGTTGTGTCTTTCTACACTTGTATGTAATATATATCGTACTTATTATAGAACTAGAAAAAGCAATTAGATTGACAATTCCCAATTCTGCAAAAAATGAAACAATATTTTACCCAAAAATGATAATTCACCGAAAGCTTACTCTGTTGATATGTATGGTCAAGGATGCTCTCTACGTCTACAGTCCTGGAATGGTTTTTGTTGCTATGATTACATTGATTTTAAGCATGTTTTTCGGAATTCGGCAAATTTTTCCAGGGGTTATCGCAGTATCCAATGCTGCCGTAGGAATTAATATAGCTTGCATGATATCTATTTTGGTACCTGTTGCTGCGAAGGTTGACTCAACTTCAGAGGACTTTCAGCGACAATGGAATAAACGTGTGGTTTTGACGCTTGATAGAAGGCGACTTTTTTCTTGTAGACATTGCTTATCTTTTCCAATTGGACCGTTTGGAAGCTATACAAAATCTAGTTTTCTTACGATTTGGGATATTATATTCGAGCAAGTTGCTAATCTACTCATAAATTTTTTAGTCTAATTATCAATAACAACAATTATGCCTAATATAAAGTCGAATGAGTTATTGAATGGGACAATAATATAATATGTAATTTAATTATGAAAGAATTCCCAATTCGACTAATAGAAACATGAAATACGTTACACGCTGTTTACTTTAAGGTCACTAATGTAAATAACTTTTAATATAATTTGTTGCAACAGCACATAAATAATTCTAAAGGAAAATAAATGCTTTGTAACAAAGAAACGAATAAATATTGTTTGTAAACGAATTAAAAGCGTGAAAAGAAGTTTCTTCAAGGATGAAAATAATCTTTAGCACTCTCCTACATATTGACGGTGGTTTATTAAAAATCGTATTATCCATCGGAATTTGTGTTCAAGAGAAAAATGGAAAAGCAGAAAAACGAAAGCTCTTGAATGTTGGCACCATATTGACCATAGATACGTAAACAAAGGGATGTTGACGACTTAAATTACTTAGATAATTTTCACCTCGTAATATATGTATTGGTCCTTTTTGTATAATCATTTCTAAGCATGCTCGCTGTCTCAAATTTTTAATGTCAACCACATTTAACAATTCGCTACGACAGTTGAGATGTGATGCGTCCTATAAAATCTAACATGTGCATGAAACAGTATGGTTGGAAAGTAGACAAAAATTATGTTTTTTAAAACGACTACACAATGAAGTGAATTAATGTCCCAAAACCAAATCACATAAAAATGAGAAGTAAGCTAAATGGGTTAACTCAAATTTTGAAGACCTACCTCTGCATCCAACTCCAGGGAATCAAACCTAACCACATTAACTACTATAGATCAGTCAATTCCCTATTTTCTGCGGACCAGTAATTGTTCTGAAACGGGGATATGAAAGAGAGTATTTAAACATTCTATTGGAAAATCTAACGAACGCGCTGCTTATGTTTTAGCCTGGTTTAGATGCTGTATATTTTACGCATGTAACAGATTCCAAGCTTTATGTTTTGAACGTAATCTCTGTTAACTTCAAGTATGCCAGACGCTTAAAATTGCAACGATTTCAGGAGATACGGCACCTGCCTAGTGATTTCGAGTACTAATTATAAGAAGCCTTAGCCACTACCTGTTTTAGCAAGTAAAATTGTCAATAATAACAGCACCTCTAACTGTAAATAAGCGGTAAGCGGTAACAATTGTTATGAAGAAGAATAATTCGATACACCTAACTATAAATATGTGAATATTAATTAAGTATGTAAAACCAATATGTATATAGAAATATATAAATATAATTTTAAGAAGCATTTGAATCAAATGTTTTGCCAACATAGTTATTGTCAATACAAAAATTTCATTATTTAATCTTTTCTTCTCTGCAGATTTCAAACCATGTTTATGCTATTGTGCTTATGAGTATTTTCTGCTTTATCAGAAATATCCATGTCCTTATCCGCCACCGTATTTTCAAATCGAATGCTGTTTAATTGGGGTTTTATACTACCAAAGAACAAAATTGCTTTTGTCGATTATGTCGCGTCAGGAATTAAACCTGTCAGCTTAAAGAGAAACTATGCTGACGAGGAAGCAAGTTGGAACGAAATTTTTTATTATCAATTTTGTCGTTTTGAAGTATATCGTGAATGTCAATTTTCTCTCCTATCCTTCTGTGTGCTGTCCTGAGTTTCAGAGAAACTATGTGCTTTAGTCGCCCGTCTTCTATCCAAAGCAATTATCTCACATGGTATGCTACTTAAGTGCCGGAGGAGAATAACCTAGCCAAATATTGATTCTATCAAAGTATTTCTGCTGAACACGATGATGCTGAACACATGATAATGATCTGAAAATTTTGTTAATTAAAGAATAAAATTTTTGTTATATTAAACTATGAATCTCAAGTACTGCAAGAAAAGCTTTTAAAACATGAAACAATAAAAATCGCAATAGAACGTCTGTGAATAGTTGCGCAAATTCAAAAATTGGAGTAGAAATATAAATAAAATATTATGTTTAGCATAGCAAATCATCACCACAAAATTATTCTTTTGTCAATCAAATCACTAGCGGTACTAAGAAAGAATACCTTGTCAGACTGATATCAAACCGGGCGTAACTGATAGATACAATCAACTCAATTTTTAATTACAGTTCCTGTTTTTAAACAAACAACCTAAACTACAGCTTTCTATACTAACATATTAAACTATGAAAATGTCTGTTTCTCGCCGGATGTCTAAGTCTGTGAATAGGTGGGTTTTTGACATCAAACTGGCATGTTTGTCACTCTTACGTAAAGCCGCCACGAGAAAACAGCCTTGTGAAACCAAATTCTTACACTTTTTCATTAGATCAATCAAAAACTCGTTTCTTGTGTCATTTTACCATCTCTTTAAATTCACACTCCGTGTTTAGTGCATTCATATATAAAAATTGAGTAGATATAATATCAAGCTTTTTTATCTAGAAATAAAATTGACCCGCAATATGATGAACATCGTCGTATTTCTGCAATTCTTTACGTGATGGTAGTCGAGATGGCATCTTTTCCAGTTGACCAAGCTTCTAGTACTCATGGAAGCTGCTTGTCTCAATTTTTTCCTCATCTAAATACCAATTGGGAGGAATACGTTGTGTATTTCTTTGAATTCAATAAAAATGTGAAGATTCCGTTCGTCCCAGATTCATCCTTATTGCCAAGGTTTATCACAATTAAAAATGGAAACGGATTGAGACGGGAACATTACAAATACTCCAACACTTTCAATGTCGTCTACAGTCCAATTCTTGCTGGACAAGAATTCGAAAGTATAGACAATTCAGCTTATACGTTAGGCGAAATTCTTGTACCTTCCCGCACATTGTTCTTCTTTGTGTGGGACTACAACGCTTTATCAGATTATTCCAAAAACAAAATTCCCGACTGGAACAATCTTCTCGCCAAATGGCACTACACTCTTCAATTATTTCCAAGTCTGAAGGTTATCCTTACATTACCAAAAGATTACGAATGTCAACCTAAAAACTTCAATCAATGTGATCTGTCGTGGATACTGTTCACCAGCCCAATCCTTTGCAACCGACTTTGCTAATATGGAGCCGCACAGATTTGTACGCACTCCATCAACAGTTGTTTTTCAATGCGAAAAGGAAACAGCTCCCAGCACTGGTTATATGATTCCTGATTGGTTTCAACTGATTGAAAAACTAAAGCAAAACGTTTGCTTGAAGCCAACAAATCGGAAGAATCCCGGATGCGACAAGCATATAATGACATTTTCCTTCTTGTCCGCGATCTATAGAAATTTAGAAAACATGCAAAAAAGTGGATATTGGTTTGATAATCAAGGGGCTGAAGTTCTTATGCCAAAGCTTGCTATGGGAAATATCAAAGTATATTTCACTAATCACATGCATTTTAACAATTTCGACTCGAGAACAGTCACGTACTGTCGTCTCAGAAAGCACGAAGATAACGGAGACTGGTAAACTTTGTGGTGTGGTACGAACCGTTCGGCTTAGATATCTGGATAGCAACGTGGAGTGTTCCCGTCCTGGCATTCCTTTATATCTACTGGCACCACCGACAAGCCCGGAAAGTAGTGGAGGAATTTTTGGGATTTATTGCCAGGTTTTTGGGCAGCAGTCCATCCTCGCCGTTTTATCTTGATGTGTTCGATATCGTTTCTGCTGACGCAACTTTATTCAAATGGATTAACTAGCATTGTCACCGTCACACCAGTACCAAAAGGCGAGATCAAAACGATCAAGGAATTTGTTGAGCGAGGTTACAAGATTATTTTTAGCCAACCAAGGTTTCCGCTTTCTGTTCATGAGACATTTGGGAATGAATTCAACGCGTTGGGAATTTCTGTGGAAAATAATTTCAAGTTCAGTCACTTTTCAGACCCTAAATTTAGGGTCCGGACTTTTAGGTCCAAGACGAACCTAAATTAGGGTCCCGGACCTTAATTTAGGGTCCAAAAAGACCCTAAATTTAGGGTCACAAAGAGGACCCTAAATTTAGGGTCCGAATTAATTTTAATAATTTAAAAAAATTTGTAACAAAAACTGTTGAGGTGTAACGGTATTTTTAATTCACGATAAATTATTTGATCAAATTTAAGAACTTTTCATCGTGTAAAAATTAATTTTCATCGTGTCGTTTTTTAAATATTATTTTTTAAAGCTTTAAAAGCTGTTTTGGACCCTAAATTTAAGGTCCGGGACCCTAAATTTAGGGTCCAAAATAATGTGGGATTTGAATCCACCAATCAGAAGCCACTAGCCAGGACCCTAAATTTAGGGTCTGAAAAGTGACTGAAGTTTCGGAAGTCGATGTCTTTGATAAGGATTTTGTAGAAAAGGTGTCAAAATTGAAACTCCATCTTGGAAAAATATACACCACATCGTCATCAAAAATTGATACACACATCCTCCAGAAATTGATGAAGGAAACTAATGACCAATTTCATTGCTTTGAAGTTGGTCAAAAATTTGCCAACAGGTTGTTTAGTTGGCTTAAGAAAACAGAAAACCAATACTGGCTCAAAGAATCTATACAGAGGATCGTTGCATCCGGGCTTTTCTACAAGTGGGATGAGTGGGGAAGTTGGCACGATATGCTGATGAGCAAGTTGCACCATGTTAACGAGTGGGGAAAACCTGAGATGGTTGAAATTATTAAAGTTAGAGCGGTTGCAATATTTTGGGTGGCGATGATGGTAATTTCGACTGTAGTTTTCGTGATTGAATTGGAGGTTATTTTTTCAAAAATTTATCAGAAACTAGCGAAAGAATACAGCCGTTGTAGACGGTGGCTGCTTTTTTCAACCGACGATGGTAGAGTGGGCAAGCCCATAGCTCAAATGCGCACTGTAAACGAAGCTTGGAAATAACCTAGTTTAAATCACATATCTAAATCCAATTTTTAATAATATAAATAAACCTACTAAACAGGGTACATAGAACTTGTGACGATGAAGCTTTGGTCAACATCCACATTTTTGTGCATGAAAAGTATGAGTGGAAGAATAAATACAAGAAATTTTCGGAATTCAATTTTTGTTGAGTTGATATTAGCTTCAGAATTAAGGAAGACTAAATCATAAGCAAAAAATATGTGCCATTTTATTACTATATAATATTATTAAAAGGCTTGATGGACAACCATTTTAGCCAAGTATGTACATTTTTAAAGGTAATTGTAGTTTAAAGAAGAAAATTGAAGTTTACGTGTATTCAAATATTGGATATATTTACTTGCATTAAGCTCAGACTTCTGCCTCCTCACGATAAGGGCGTTTAGATTAAGAAGAGACGAGGTTGCCTCACTTTTTGGCCTCCGATTTTGATGAAATTTGTAGATGTTCATTTTGGATGCGTAGATTACGAATCTGCAATAATTAGCAGAAATTTTAGCAATTTTTGCACTTCGATACAGCGGCAATTTAACGTATAACGGTTTCTTCGCGTTTTGCCCCTCTGGTGGCGCCACCGATCGCAGGAATTTCTCTTATGTATTTTGCACGATTCGTATTCCTCGCCATCAAAATGCAATATCCTACAAATTTTTCATCAAAATCCCGAGCCCAAAAAGTTTGAGCACCTTCGTCGCTTCTTAATTTACCCTCTTCAATGTTTGCCGTCCCCTTAGAGTTCACATAATTTTTTTTAAAAAATTATGTATTTAATACTCATGGACGTTAAATACTGTTAAAATTGTATAAATACAAAGTATGCGCCGATGTTTATCCTAACATGTTTACCAGTATATCATTATGTTGACTGCCGTCTGTCGGTCTATGTGAACACGAAATTTACTTAAACGCTTAGACGAGCATTTATGTCACTGCAGCTTCTTAATTAAGTCATTGCACTATGGCTCTTTAGCGAGTCAGGAAACCATGCCAATAATGCGTTTTGGGCGTAAAATTCTTTAACCAATAGATGCAGGCATGCCAAAACTTCTTTTATACTCAATTAAGATTGCGTAGAATCCGTATTAAAACCACTTTAGCTTGCTACCAAAAGTAGTTTTTGTAGCTATTGGTGCGGTATGCAACAAAATACATCATTTTGCTCGATTCCTCAGGAAACTTATGGGATAGGTTTACAGACCCCAACTTTGCAACCAGTGCGCCGTGCAGACGTTAACACGGAACTCGTTGGATGCATTTTGAGGTAACGATCGTCATTGTAGGTCACCGTAAACTCTAGAAGTATTGGCAAACGTTTTTGAAATCGTGAGTTCTAAAAAATGGAAAGCTTATAAACTTGGTTTTTGAACCATATATTTGGATTTATTCAACTCTATATATCCTTACAACGTCTGGAAAATTATATCCACTTAAAAAAATAAGCCCTTACAGCAATCTTCTATCATCTTGAAATTTTACGCACTCACGATGTCAAAAACGTTTGCCAATACTTCTAGCGTTTGCGGTGACCTACAATGATGATCGTTACCTCAAAATGGTCTTAACGAGTTCCTTGTTAACGCTGCATCGCGCCACTGGTTGCAAAAATTTTGGGTTTTTAAACTATCCATCAAAGTTTCCTGAGGAATCGCAGCCCAAAAAATGAGTTTTTGTTGTCATTACCCCACCATAGTACTCAAACTACTTCTTGTACTGCGAGCGGAGAAGTGGTCTTATCAAATTCTTACGCCCTAACTTGATGATAAAGAGCAAGTTTTGCATCGCCTGCATCAAGTTGGTAAAAGTTCACCGAAAACCCTATTGGCATGGTTTTCTGATTCCTAGACCACAGTGCATTGCGTTTGTCTTAATGCATACATAAACACTAGTTTTTAATATTGCGCGGTGTAGCGTTACCAGGTTTGCTACACCCAAAAAGTATCATTTTGAGCAAAAAAAACTATTTTTAATCTTTAAACAGTACCCCTTTTTCAAGACAAGCTCTTATTCGTCAAATTAGCAATTTCTGAACACAATTTTTTTCAGGTAGTTAGAAAAATAGTTCTGAAGCTCAACCAATTCAAATGTGAACCACGATAGGTTTGTAAACTACGCAGATTGCATGCTTACGTATTTAAATGCTTAACTGTTTAAAAAATCTAAAAATTAAAAAAATTACATTATTTAATTTAAAAAACTGAATTAGCAAATTAAACTTACACAACCATACATTAAAGCAACTAAATCGTTCCACATAATAACCAATAATTGGCTTAATAAAGCCATCATTTTCAATTTTCTGAAAATCATTACTTTCTCACAAAAAACTGCTAGTCCTTGCAATAATAAATGGAGTTCCTCAAGTCAAACATTCTGTACCACATTCGGGATTTTTCCGTATACCTCCTCATTCAAAAATAGATCTGAACTCACTACCAACTTTCAACAATATTCCGAAATGAATTCATCTGTGCTTTGGACAACAGCTGTAGATGTAATTCAAAAAATTGGGAACCACATTTCCTTCAAAAAGTATAATCCAGAAGCAAAAACTCTTCGAGCATCAAACTCATCCTTTATAGTGGTGAGGAATCGTGCCGTGAAATTTTCGTCATACCGCGTTTTTCACGACGGCAATATTGTTCTTGCCTTTAAGGATGGTTTATATCCTCCTGCGTCAAATTCACTGCCCGGATGCCACTGTTGAAAAATGGAGTTTTATATTAAAGCCTTGCTCATTTATAGCTTCATTTCCAAGGGCAATTCTATTTTTCGTTATCCATGTGGCAATGGAACATCCATGGCAATGAGCTAGTTGACGTATTGAATGCTTTGAAATTTTTTTGATATGTTAAGCAACAAAAGCAGAAGAAACATTTTTGTTAAAATAAAGGGTGCAATAACTATCTACATTTTTACTGCAGGGATTACCATTTTCATCATCCGATGGGTATTGTACTACCATTGGTGATGGAAAGTGACCAGTGTCACACCTTGTGATTGAGTTCGCGCCAACCTGGATCAGTCAAATTATGAGGCGATTATTGGCATCTTT
>LJIJ01004074.1:0-16219 GCA_001718145.1 Orchesella cincta
ATTGTGCTTCCATATAAAATCATTCATATGTAGCCAATAGTAACACAACGATTTTTAGACATCTAACGGATAGACTCATAGGCTGATAGTTTTACACTACAAGATCAAATTAGCCTATGCATTTGTTTGCGATTGCGACATAAAGCGAAAGGACATAATAATAATATATATCAATATAAAATATATGTAAATACACTTCATAGCCTCCATTCGTAGCATTCACTTCAAAACTGCGAATATGTAAGCTCTGCGGAATTAGAATTGCAATAACTATTGCCTTTCTTGTAAATTTTTGAAACTAAATGCAGATGTTCAAAACACGTGCAAACTCTCTCTTGCAAATCAATTCAACGATATGGATACAAGCCATTACAAGCTCTTCTTTTACGGACCCTATCACTCAAACATTCTACGTCTTCAGCAGCAATTTGGTGATGTAACAAAGCTCACCGTTAACTCGGCAGAACCAAGTGCCGAACGGTTATGAAAACATATTTTTCCTGCAAAAAGTTGTTCTTCTTTTGTAATCCTTATCAAAACGATGCATATTCATTATCACCGCACTAAAGGTTAGCTTACTCTGCTCCGTCGAATTTCATGTAAATTCTGTAAGTTATCAGTATTTCAATAAAAACAGTAGCGCCTAACTTAAACCGTATCTTGTAAAAATCCATCTTTACTGATGCCGTCCTTCCCGACGTAGTATTCCAACTAAAGAAATTTCCTTTTGAACTCCTTTCTCCAACTTTTCACTTATACGCAGTCTTAATTACTTAGCAAATGATTTGCAGAACATTATGCTAATCATCAACGATCAATGCCAACAATGCTGCCATACTATTTCATTCCATATATAACGGATTAATTTTGTATAACTATTATATATTACACATTAAGTTATAATTACTGCGTAATAAATTAAATTATGAAGCTCACACGCCCACACGACTCTTTTTGCTACAACACAGCATTAATACTGAACCAAAGAAGTATGCAAAATCTTGCATTAATGCTTCGAGGCAACACAAACACCATGTATTTCAGAGCTTGTTTACGTACGAGAAGTTTTCTTTCAAACGGAGTTCAATGGATCTTTCTCAGTTATGAAAATTAGGCATAAGACTTAAGGAGTACAGAAGCTCTGCTAAAATTAGAACGTTACTATAAAATTACAACATATGCCAGCTTGTACCATGTCGCTACTTCCAACAACAAGAATAAGTAATGGAGTTGGAGACTCATCGATTCCAGGCCAGGATGAAGACATTCTTCTAGTCGATTTTCAACAGTGTGGTGACAAGTTGTAACCAAGTTATGAGTAGCCTTCGACTGCAACTCCTACACCACATGTACCCGATCCCACCTCCAGGTGAGTTTGTTTACCTGGTGCTCACATGGTGGGCATAAATCATCACCTTTCAATTTCATCGGATGGTATAACCACACCACTCAGCGCTACCGGCAGTTCAGGAAAAACGCCACAATCCAAATAACTATTCCCTAGTCAACTTAGCTAATCACCATGCGCATCACAATACAACACGAGTCGGGAGGAGTCCGACTTAAATTAACCCGTATCATCCACACCTCCCCCATACCGCGACGGCTACTGCCGTGACCCAAGCTAATCTTCCGTATGATGAGAATGATGAGTTTGCAAAACATCAGGCACTAGCCCAACCGACTTATATGATGAACAAAAAAGGAGATCAAGGAGATTCGTTAGTAGAGATAATCATAATGTGGGATAATTCTAATCATGTGGGTCACCATCATCAGCAAACCGCAACCTCATATGTCATCCTCCCTGTCTTCGAGCGAGGATAGTGACACGGGCGTTTTGATGCGGACTAGGAAAACTGCATATACTAGGAGATCGCTACAAAGAGTTGTAGATCCACATCCTACAACCACGGTAGGTGGAAATGGATCTCCTTCAGCGTCTACGGGATTACTACCCAATTAGGAAATAGAAAACGAGTCCAGAAGCTAATATCTTAAAATTCATATCTTGTACTTGTTAATGTGGTGATGCATAGCGAAATTATTATGACACACAATACATGTTTTTACATTCCGGGATTTAGAAGGGCGGCCATCAGCTCGGAACCGGAAACCCTGTGAATAATCAACGTGATAAAATCCCTAACCCCGGTGATTTCTGTCCTTCTGTTGTTGTCTCTGTGATGATGATCAACCGTCACATTCCAGCAATCGTTCATCGAATGCGAGCCCTCATTCAAAAAACCGTTATTTCCGTCTTGCTTGCCTCGTCGTTATCATTATAGTTATTGCTATTAGCCTCAATTACTGTTAGTTTACAGAGAAAAAGTGGATTCGTTTGATGGGGGACTGTAAGCTTTTTGAAATTATTATGAACGTATGTAATTCCTGATTTTATTGCAACGGCGTTTACAATCCCTTTATTACTCTGTTTGCTTGCCAGTTGAAAAGGCTTGACCAAGCTGTTGGGTCGCCTTTATCGTCTGACTCGTCAAATGGTGCTAAAACTCCAAAGCCCAACGGAATCCTTCGAAACGCTACTTGCGCACACAACGCACTTAACACAACTGCTTACTAACTTAAAAGCGAACTAGACCAGATTTCTGGTAAATTACAAGATCTTCAAAAGCAACTTATGCAGCAACATCCAAACCGATGGGGTAACGGAAGTCAGGGGAGATTGGGCCAAACTTGCGGTCAAGAAGTTCAAGAGCTGCGTCAATAGTTCAGGAGAAACTCAAAGATGCAGCTCAAAATGCAATCGCCAAAGAAATGAAGCTGCAAATGAACCGAAACCGACAGCAGTAGTACTTAATAACAGAAACTTCATGTACACACTAAATGCCCACAGGTTATTGCTCTATTTTTGCGTACAACATAGAGAATAGAACTAGTTTTTAAATTAAGTACGTGATTTCAAACGTGATTGTTGAAATGTTGGCTTCGAATCTTTTCAAACCTGACTTATTCAAGCCCCATTTCAAACTGAAGCCAGGCATTTAACAGCTCTTGAGTTTTTATGAGAATCTATTAAGGCTGACAAGTTACGTTCAGTGGCTTGTTTAGTTATGTTAAGTTAAACTCAGGTCAGCATTATTAATAAAAACTCTACCATGAGTAATTGCAGTTATTTTCAAAGAATGTTAAAAGCAATTTAGAGATCTATATGTTTGAAAATAATCAATAATTTATTTATGTATACCATATCTTAATATACTTAACCCTTGCGAAAGTAAGTAATTTTACCATATAACCTACTTACTTACCACCACTATTACGTTGTGTTACCATTTTTCTAGTAATTTCAAAGGTTGTGCATGAATATGTGTTTATTTATTGTTTGTAAATATGATTTGTAATATTTGGTGCTTTGAAAAAAACTTTACGCGGTTTATGGTTAAAAATATAATTGTATTTGTGTACTTTTCAATTTTGCATTTATTCATAATTTACAGTTTGTCAGTTTGAGTGTAGAAATTTATGAGTTTGACTACTGTACATTTAATTAACAGTTGGGATTTCTATTGAGCTAGAATCTGTCAATAATGCAAAAACATGAATAAAAAAGTAATGCGCTATATATCATCTATAATAACAGGAGAACGAGTTCCACGCACGCCTCTGACACCTGCTCACAATAATGTATATTTTATCATATAAAAACTGTACAGAGAATGAGCAATTGAGCAGAGCTCGAAAGTATAGCTAAATGACACTTTATTTAAGGCTACATTTGTTACTACTCAGTCTGCAAGCATGCAAAATAATTATTTCATAAATTCATAAATATACGTTTATCATCTACGCGAACACCCGCTTTTAATACAGTTTGGACACTTGTCCAGGTTAAAACAGTTACACCATCCTTAATGTCGTTTTCGTACCCCTACACAACAGTGTCGTCTGCACCAATGCTTTTAAACTTAAAATTGCAGTAACACGAAATTCTATCAGATTGGTACGTAAACTGCTAAAGTCTTTCAGTAGTAACGACGACCTAGCCTGCCTTCATCACTGACCAATCGAATCTCACAGTGTGTAGCTTACGTAAACGCCTTAAAAACCTAAATGACAGTTCATTTCTTGTATTTGCAGACTAATTGACAAATTTAGTTTAAAACTCCGATTCTATTAATATGATTTAAAGTGACTTCATATCATCTTCTGGAATCTCCACATTACTGTGGAACTCCTTGATCAAATGTTCTTTTGATAAAAGATTTTTAACAGACTGTGATGCCAATTCGGAGGATGAATTTGCACAAACAAGTGCAAAGTTGTTAAATTTAAAGCAGGAAAGATCAGATCAAACGTAGGAATATGGAAATTCATATTTTTCATATGAAAAACACTCTCAAATAATTTTGTAAATTATAGACTATTCGTGAGAGCTCGACTTTGTTCTTTGTACCAACTGCAACATCATCCAAAACTAAAGTTTTCAATTTAGGTGAGAAACGGAATTTGTTTGCGACTAATGTTAGCACTTCTCTGCACCCTGATTCTTTATCTGTCATACCCTTAATCTCTAGTGACTTGAGTCGCTCCAAACGTATTTTAGGGAGTGCATCTATGATTGCAACGAACCCATGAGATGCAGTGCATAAATCATTTCCAATGATGGATAAATGCCTGATGTTGCGCGTTGATTGACAATTGATAGCATGTCCCATGCGCGAAGGTGACCTTTTATGACTAAACTATGAATTCGTGCAGCACAGTCAACATGTACATTTCCCCATTCAAATGGATCTGCTGGATCAATTACCAGGTTAGTTTCAAACTCGGGGTCACAGAGCAGATTCGTTTTCACCCCAATTTCCAGTGGTCTTCTAATGTAAACGCGTTGTTGATTTAGTTGTTGATTATCAAGTTTAGCTGCAGTTTCCGTGGACGATTTCAATTCGTTTGCTGTGGTCAGCGAATCCAACTTTTTGGGCTTCCGATTCATCTTGCGACGCAGAAGCGAGTTTAGTGTAAATACCAGTTGAGTTGATGGAGTATGAATCTTGGTTGCTTAAATTTACTCTTAAATTGCTCATCTCTTTCAACTCGATTGGTGTTGAAGGAGGCTCTTTAGGTTTCTGGTATCAATTGTGGCATAAGTAATCCCGCTTAGCAGAAGCAAAAGACAGGATACAAAGTATGCGGAATGCATTTTCTATTCTTCATTTTGGCAGCAAGTGTTTAATGCTGTGGCTGTGACCTAAAAATGAAAGCAAAGATCCTAAAAATTAGCTATTCTGCACACTCCATTTTGATTTCACATTTCACTACAATACCGATAACTTAAAAGTATATATGTAGGTCATTACCCGTCCCAATTTCCGTAAAAATGGTTCACTTCACAATTTACAAATGTTCCACTTGCCTGACTCAACTCCGGGAATATATGTGAAACGTGAACCAATTTTTACCGGAAATTTGGGACGGGTAATGACCTACATATATACTTTTAAGTTATCGGTATTGTAGTGAAATGTGAAATCAAAATGGAGTGTGCAGAATAGCTAATTTTTAGGATCTTTGCTTTCATTTTTAGGTCACAGCCACAGCATTAAGACACTGCTGCCAAAATGAAGAATAGAAAATGCATGTCCGCATGCTTGCATCCTGTCTTTTGCTTCTGCTAAGCGGGATTACTTATGCCACAATTGCAACTCAGAAACCTAAAGAAGCCTCCTTCAACACCAATCGAGTTGAAAGAGATGAGCAATTTAAGAGTAAATTTAAGCAACCAAGATTCATACTCCATCAACTCAACTGGTATTTACACTAAACTCGCTTCTGCGTCGCAAGATGAATCGGAAGCACCCAAAAAGTTGGATTCGCTGACCACAGCAAACGAATTGAAATCGTCCACGGAAACTGCAGCTAAACTTGATAATCAACAACTAAATCAACAACGCGTTTACATTAGAAGACCACTGGAAATTGGGGTGAAAACGAATCTGCTCTGTGACCCCGAGTTTGAAACAACCTGGTAATTGATCCAGCAGATCCATTTGAATGGGGAAATGTACATGTTGACTGTGCTGCACGAATTCATAGTTTAGTTCATAAAAGGTCACCTTCGCGCATGGGACATGCTATCAATTGTCAATCAAACGCGCAACATCAGGCATTTATCCATCATTGGATGATTTATGCACTGCATCTCATGGGTTCGTAGCAATCATAGATGCACTCCCTAAAATACGTTTGGAGCGACTCAAGTCACTAGAGATTAAGGGTATGACTGATAAAGAATCAGGGTGTAGAGAAGTGTTAAATTAGTGCAAACAAATTCCGTTTCTCATCTAAATTGAAAACTTAGTTTTGGATGATGTTGCAGTTGGTACAAGAACAAAGTCGAGCTCCACCGAATAGTCTATAATTTACAAAATTATTTGAGAGTGTTTCATATGAAAAATATGAATTTCCATATTCCTACGTTTGATCTGATCTTTCCTGCTTTAAATTTAACAACTTTGCACTTTTGTGCAATTCATCCTCCGAATTGGCATCACAGTCTGTTAAAAATCTTTTATCAAAAGAACATTTCATCAAGGAGTTCCACAGTAATGTGGAGATTCCAGAAGATGATATGAAGTTAACATTAAATCACATCAATAGACTCGGAGTTTCAAACCTAAATTTGTCAATTAGTCTGCAAAGTACAAGAAATGAACTGTCATTTAGGTTTTTAAGGCGTTTACGTAAGCTAACACACTGCGAGATTCGATTGGTCAGTGATGAAGGGCAGGCTAGGTCGTCGTTACTACTGAAAAGATTTTAGCAGTTACGTACCAATCTGATAGAATTTCGTGTTACTGCTAATTTTAAGTTTAAAAGCATTGGGTGCAGACGACCTTTGTGTAGGGGGTACGAAAACGACATTAAGGATGGTGTAACTGTTTTAACCCTGGACAAGTTTCCAAACTGTATTAAAAGCGGATGTTCGCGTAGATGATAAACGTATATTTATGAACTTTATGAAGTAATTATTTTGCATGCTTGCAGACTGAGTAGTAATAAATGTAGCCTTACAATAAAGTGTAATTTAGCTATACTTTCGAGCTCGTGCTCAAATGCTCATTCTCTGTACAGTTTTTATATGATAAATATACATTGTTGTGAGCAGGTGTCAGAGGCGTGCGTGGAACTTGTATCTCCTGTTAATTAGACGATATATAGCGCATTACTTTTTTATTCATGTTTTGCATTATTGACAGATTTAGCTCAATAGAAATCCCAACTGTTAATTAAATGTACAGTAGTCAAACTCATAAAACTACTACACTCAAACTGACCCAACTGTTAACTTTGAATAAATGCAAAATTGAAAAGTACACAAATACAATTATATTTTAACTATACACAACCGTAAAGTTTTTTCAAGCACCAAATATTACAAATCATATTCACAAACAATAAATAAACACATATTCATGCACAACCTTTGAAATTACTAGAAAAATGGTAACACAACGTAATAGTGGTGGTAAGTAAGTAGGTATATGTTAAAATTACTTACTTTGCAAGGGTTAAGTATATTAAGATATGGTATACATAAATAAATTATTGATTTAATTTTCAAAACATATAGATCTCCTAAATTGCTTTAACATTCTTTGAAAATAACTGCAATTACTCATGGTAGAGTTTTTATTAATAATGCTGACCTGAGTTTAACTTAACATAACTAAACAAGCCACTGAACGCAACTTGTCAGCCTTAAATAGATTCTCATAAAAACTAAAGAGCTGTTAAATTGCTGGCTTCAGTTTGAAATGGGCTTGAATAAGTCAGGTTTGAAAAGATTCGAAGCAACATTTCACCAATCACGTTTGAAAATCACGTACTTAATTAAAAACTAGTTCTATTCTCTATGTTGTACCAAAAATAGAGCAAAACCTGTGGGCATTTAGTGTGTACATGAAGTTTCTGTTATTAAGTACTACTGGCTGTCGGTTTCGCCGCATTTGCACTTTCATTCTCCTTTGCGATTGCATTTTGAGCTGCATCTTTGAGTTTCTCCTGAACTATTGACGACAGCTCTTGAACTCTTGACCCAAGTTTGGCCAAGTCTCCCCTGACTTCCGTTACCCCATCCGGTTTCGATGCTGCTGCATTAAGTTGCTTTTGAAGATCTTGTAATTTACCAGAAATCTGGTCTAGTTGCGCTTTTAAGTTAGTAACAGTTGTGTTAAGTGCGTTGTGTGCCGCAAGTAGCGTTTCGAAGGATTCCGTTGGCTTTGGAGTTTTAGCACCATTTGACGAGTCAGACGATAAAGGCGACCCGACAGCTTGGTCAAGCCTTTTCACTGCAAGCAAACAGAGTAATTATAAGGATTGATAAACCATTGCATAAAATCAGGAATTACATACGTTCATAATAATTTCAAAAGCTTACAGTCCCCATCCAACGACTCCACTTTTCTCTGTAAACTAACAGTAATTGAGGCTAATACGGCAATAACTATAATGATAACGACGAGGCAAGCAAGACGGAAATAACGGTTTTTGAATGAGCTCGCATTCGATGAACGATTGCTGGAATGTGACGGTTGATCATCATCACAGAGACAACAACAGAAGGACAGTACATCACCGGGGTTAGGGATTTTATCACGTTGATTATTCACAGGTTTCCGGTTCCGAGCTGATGGCCGCCTTCTAAATCCCGGAATGTAAAAACATGTATTGTGTGTCATAATAATTTCCTATGCATCACCATATTAAACAAGTACAAGATATGAATTTTTAAGATATTACCTTCTGACTCGTTTTCTATTTCCTAAATTGGGTAGTAATCCCGTAGACGCTGAAGGAGATCCATTTCCACCTACCGTGGTGGTAGTAGGATGTGGATCTACAACTCTTTGTACGGATCTCCTAGTATATGCAGTTTTCCTAGTCCCCATCAAAAACCCGGTGTCACTATCCTCGCTCGACGACAGGGAGGATGACATATGAGGTTGCGGTTGCTGATGATGGTGACCCACATGATTAGAATTATCCCACATATGATTATCTCTACTAACGAATCTCCTTGATCTCCTTTTGTTCATCATATAAGTCGGTTGGGCTAGTGCCTGATGCTTTGCAAACTCATCATTCTCATCATACGGAAGATTAGCTTGGGTCACGGCAGTAGCCGTCGCGGTATGGGGAGGTGCGGATGATACGGGTAATTTAAGTCGGACTCCTCCCGACTCGTGTTGTTATTGTGATGCGCATGGTGATTAGCTAAGTTGACTAGGGAATAGTTATTTGGATTGTGCGTTTTTCCTGAACTGCCTGTAGCGCTGAGTGGTGTGGTTATACCATCCCGATGAAATTGAAGGGTGATGATTTATGCCCACCATGTGAGCACCAGGTAACAAACTACCTGGAGGTGGGATCGGGTACATTGGTGTAGGAGTTGCAGTCGAAGGGCTACTCATAACTTGGTTACAACTTGTCACCACCACTGGCTGAAAATCGACTAGAAGAATGTCTTCATCCTGGCCTGGAATCGATGAGTCTCCAACTCCATTACTTATTCTTGTTGTTGGAAGTAGCGACATGGTACAAGCTGGCAATGTTGTAATTTTATAGGTAACGTTCTAATTTTAGCAGAGCTTCTGTACTCCTTAAGTCTTATGCCTAATTTTCATAACTGAGAAAGATCCATTGAACTCCGTTTTGAAAGAAAACTTCTCGTAAACAAGCTCTGAAAATGTGTGTTTGTGTTGCCTCGAAGCATTAAATGCAAATTTGCTACTTCTTTGGTTCAGTATAATCTGTGTTGTACAAAAAGAGTCTGTGCGTGTGACTTCATAATTAATTAATTAATTACGCAGTAATTATAACTTAATGTGTAATATATAATGTTATCACAACTTATCGTTTTGGAATGAAATAGTATGGCACATTTGTTGCATTGATCGTTGATGCTTACAATAATTTCTGCAAATCATTTGCTAAGTAATACAGACTACCGTATAAGTGAAAGTTGGAGAAAGGAGTTCAAAAGAGAAATTTCTTTAGCTGGAAACTACTACGCTCGGGGAAAGGACGGCATCAGTAAAATGGATTTACAAGATACGGTTTAGTTAGCGCTACTGTTTTTAATTGAAATACTGATAACTTACAGAATTTACATAGAAATTCGACGGGAGCAGAGTAACTAACCTTTAGTGTGTGATAATGATATGCACGTTTTGAAAGGATTGCAAAAGAAAGAACAACTTTTCAGGAAAAATATGTTTTCATAACCGTTCGGCACTGGTTGCCGTTACGGTGACTTTGTTGCATCACCAAATTGCTGCTGAAGACGTAGAATGTTTGAGGGTGATAGGGTTCCGTACAAAGAAGAGCATGTAATGCTTGTATCCATATCGTTGAATTGATTTGCAAGAGAGAGTTGCACGTGTTTTTGAATCTGCCATTTAGTTTCAAAGATTTACAAGAAAGCAATATTATTGCAATTCTAATTCGCAAGCTTACATATTCCAGTTTTGAAGTGAATCCTACGCAATGAGCTATGAAGTGTATTTACATATATTTTATATGAATATATATTATTATTATGTCCTTTCCTTATGTCGCAATCGCAAACAAATGCATAGCTAATTTGATCTTGTAGTGTAAAACTATCAGCCTATGAGTCTATCCTTAGAATCTAAAATCGTTGTGTTATATTGCTAAATATGAATGATTTTATATGGAAGCACAATTTTGCTAATTGTAAGTTCACTTTGAAGTAATATTCACTCTCAACTTTACCACAACCAAAGAGTTATCCGATTACATTGTATTGTGTGTTCAGAGTTATTTACAACCCGTTGCGGGTAAACTTTTCTTGGCTTTATGTGCCAATTATTATTTATCGTAGTCAATTTAGGGCACATAAAAAATCCGTATCCCCTACTCTACTATGCAGTAACCATACTCATGTTGTGATGTAGAACGTAGAAAAGGGATTAAAAAGTTGGAAATGGATTTTATCCGTATTTGGCTCACTCGACCCAACTGATTCCATTCTCGTAAAGGATACATAGTATATGCATAGGTATATCACTTGCAGTTTTTGTGTAGTTGCCTTCTTGTCCAGCAAGAACCATATGTATTGGAATGGACAGCGACCGACACACACCTGAAAATGTTCATGAATGAATGTAGATGCGAAGTATAATGTGCGACTAACATACTGATGCATATACTATGATCCTTTACGAGAATGGAATTCAGTTGGGTCGCAGTGAGCCCAAATACGGAATAAAATCCATTTCCAACTTTTCTAATCCCTTTTCTACGTTCTACATCACAACATGAGTATGGTTACTGCATAGGTAGATAGGGGATACGATTTTTTATGTGCCCTAAATTGACTACGATAAATAATAATTGGCACATAAAGCCAAGAAAAGTTTACCCGCAACGCGTTGTAAATAACTCTGAACACACAATACAATGTAAATCGGATAACTCTTTGTTGTGTAAAGTTGAGAGTGAATATTACTTCAAAGTGAACTTACAATTAGCAAAATTGTGCTTCCATATAAAATCATTCATATTTAGCAATATAACACAACATTTTAGATTCTAAGGATAGACTCATAGGCTGATAGTTTACACTTACAAGATCAAATTAGCTATGCATTTGTTTCGATTGCGACATAAGAAAGGACATAATAATAATATATATTCATATAAAATATATGTAAATACACTTCATAGCTCATTGCGTAGGATTCACTTCAAAACTGAATATGTAAGCTTGCGAATTAGAATTGCAATAATATTGCTTTCTTGTAAATCTTTGAAACTAAATGGCAGATTCAAAAAACACGTCAACTCTCTCTTGCAAATCAATTCAACATATGGATACAAGCAATTACATGCTCTTCTTTGTACGAACCCTATCACCCTCAAACATTCTACGTCTTCAGCAGCAATTGTGATGCAACAAAGTCACCGTAACGGCAACCAGTGCGAACGGTTATGAAACATATTTTTCCTGAAAAGTGTTCTTTCTTTTGCAATCCTTTCAAAACGTGCATATCATTATCACACACTAAAGCGTAGTACTCTGCTCCCGTCGAATTTCTATGTAAATTCTGTAACTTATCAGTATTTCAATTAAAAACATAGCGCTAACTAAACCGTATCTTGTAAATCCATTTTACTGATGCCGTCCTTTCCCGAGCTAGTAGTTTCCAGCTAAAGAAATTTCTCTTTTGAACTCCTTTCTCCAACTTTCACTTATACGGTAGTCTGTATTACTTAGCAAATGATTTGCAGAAATTATTGTAAGCATCAACGATCAATGCAACAAATGTGCCATACTATTTCATTCCAAAACGATAAGTTGTGATAAACATTATATATTACACATTAAGTTATAATTACTGCGTAATTAATTAATTAATTATGAAGTCACACGCACAGACTCTTTTTGCTACAACACAGATTATACTGAACCAAAAGAAGTAGCAAATTTGCATTTAATGCTTCGAGGCAACACAAACACATATTTCAGAGCTTGTTTACGAGAAGTTTTCTTTCAAAAACGGATTCAATATCTTTCTCAGTTATGAAAATTAGGCATAAGACTTAAGAGTACAGAAGCTCTGCTAAAAATTAGAACGTTACCTATAAAATTACAACATTGCCAGCTTGTACCATGTCGCTACTTCCAACAACAAGAATAAGTAATGGAGTTGGAGACTCATCGATTCCAGGCCAGGATGAAGACATTCTTCTAGTCGATTTTCAGCCAGTGGTGGTGACAAGTTGAACCAAGTTATGAGTAGCCCTCGACTGCAACTCCTACACCAATGTACCCGATCCCACCTCCAGGTAGTTTGTTACCTGGTGCTCACATGGTGGGCATAAATCATCACCCTTCAATTTCATCGGATGTATAACCACACCACTCAGCGCTACAGGCAGTTCAGGAAAAACGCAAAATCCAAATAACTATTCCCTAGTCAACTTAGCTAATCACCATGCGCATCACAATAACAACACGAGTCGGGAGGAGTCCGACTTAAATACCCGTATCATCCGCACCTCCCCCATACCGCGACGGCTACTGCCGTGACCCAAGCTAATCTTCCGTATGATGAGAATGATGAGTTTGCAAAGCATCAGGCACTAGCCCAACCGACTTATATGATGAACAAAAGGAGATTCAAGGAGATTCGTTAGTAGAGATAATCATATGTGGGATAATTCTAAATCATGTGGGTCACCATCATCAGCAACCGCAACCTCATATGTCATCCTCCCTGTCGTCGAGCGAGGATAGTGACACCGGTTTTGATGGCGACTAGGAAAACTGCATATACTAGGAGATCCGTACAAAGAGTTGTACATCCACATCCTACTACCACCACGTAGGTGGAAATGGATCTCCTTCAGCGTCTACGGATTACTACCCAATTTAGGAAATAGAAAACGAGTCAGAAGGTAATATCTTAAAAATTCATATCTCTTGTACTTGTTTAATATGGGTGATGCATAGGAAATTATTATGACACACAATACATGTTTTTACATTCCGGGATTAGAGGCGGCCATCAGCTCGGAACCGGAAACCTGTGAATAATCAACGTGATAAAATCCCTAACCCCGGTGATTACTGTCCTTCTGTTGTTGTCTCTTGATGATGATCAACCGTCACATTCCAGCAATCGTTCATCGAATGCGAGCTCATTCAAAAACCGTTATTTCCGTCTTGCTTGCCTCGTCGTTATCATTATAGTTATTGCCGTATAAGCCTCAATTACTGTTAGTTTACAGAGAAAAGTGGAGTCGTTGGATGGGACTGTAGCTTTTGAAATTATTATGAACGTATGTAATTCCTGATTTTATGCAATGTGTTTATCATCCTTATAATTACTCTGTTTGCTTGCAGTGAAAAGGCTTGACCAAGCTGTCGGGTCGCCTTTATCGTCTGACTCGTCAAATGGTGCTAAAACTCCAAAGCCAACGGAATCCTTCGAAACGCTACTTGCGGCACACACACGCACTTAACACAACTGTTACTAACTTAAAAGCGCCAACTAGACCAGATTCTGGTAAATTACAAGATCTTCAAAAGCAACTTAATGCAGCAGCATCAAACCGGATGGGGTAACGGAAGTCAGGAGACTTGGCCAAACTTGGTCAAGAGTTCAAGAGCGTCGTCAATAGTTCAGGAGAAAACTCAAAGATGCAGCTCAAAAATGCAATCGCAAAGGAGAATGAAAGTGCAAATGCGGCCCAAAACCGACAGCCAGTAGTACTTAATAACAGAAACTCATTACACACTAAATGCCACAGGTTTTGCTCTATTTTGGTACAACATAGAGAATAGAACTAGTTTTTAATTAAGTACGTGATTTTCAAAACGTGATTGCGTAAATGTGCTTCGAATCTTTTCAAACCTGACTTATTCAAGCCCATTTCAACTGAAGCCAGCAATTTAACACTCTTTAGTTTTATGAGAATCTATTTAAGCTGACAAGTTGCGTTCAGTGGCTTGTTTAGTTATGTTAAGTTAAACTCAGGTCAGCATTATTAATAAAAACTCTACCATGAGTAATTGCATTATTTTCAAAGAACCGTTAAAGCAATTTAGGAGATCTATATGTTTTGAAAAATTAAATCAATAATTTATTTATGTATACCATATCTTAATATACTTAACCCTTGCAAAAGTAAGTAATTTACATATACCTACTTACTTACCACCACTATTACGTTGTGTTACCATTTTCTATAATTTCAAAGTTGTGCTGAATATGTGTTTATTTATTGTTTGTGAATATGATTTGTATATTTGGTGCCTTGAAAAAACTTTACGGTTGGTATAGTTAAAATATAATTGTATTTGTGTACTTTTCAATTTTGCATTTATTCAAAGTTAACAGTTGGGTCAGTTGAGTGTAGTAGTTTTATGAGTTGACTACTGTACATTTAATTAACAGTTGGATTTCTATTGAGCTAAATCTGTCAATAATGCAAAACATGAATAAAAAAAGTAATGCGCTATATATCGTCTAATTAACAGGAGATACAAGTTCCACGCACCCTCTGACACCTGCTCACAACAATGTATATTTATCATATAAAAACTGTACAGAGAATGATCATTTGAGCACGAGCTCGAAAGTATAGCGAATTACACTTTATTGTAAGGCTACATTTATTACTACTCAGTCTGCAAGCATGCAAAATAATTACTTCATAAAGTTCATAAATATACGTTTATCATCTACGCGCAACATCCGCTTTAATACAGTTTGGAAACTTGTCCAGGGTTAAAACAGTTACACCATCCTTAATGTCGTTTTCGTACCCCCTACACAAAAGGTCGTCTGCACCAATGCTTTTAAACTTAAAATTAGCAGTAACACGAAATTCTATCAGATTGGTACGTAAACTGCTAAAGTCCTTCAGTAGTAACGACGACCTAGCCTGCCCTTCATCACTGACCAATCGAATCTCGCAGTGTGTAGCTTACGTAAACGCCTTAAAAACCATAAATGACAGTTCATTTCTTGTACTTTGCAGACTAATTGACAAATTTAGGTTTGAAACTCCGAGTCTATTGATGTGATTTAATGTTAACTTCATATCATCTTCTGGAATCTCCACATTACTGTGGAACTCCTTGATGAAATTTCTTTTGATAAAAATTTTTAACAGACTGTGATGCCAATTCGGAGGATGAATTTGCCACAAACAAGGCAAAGTTGTTAAATTTAAAGCAGAAAGATCAGATCAAACGTAGAATATGGAAATTCATATTTTTCATATGAAACACTCTCAAAAATTTTGTAAATTATAGACTATTCGGTGGAGCTCAACTTTGTTCTTGGTACCAACTTCAACATCATCCAAAACTAAAGTTTTCAATTTAGATGAGAAACGAAATTTGTTTGCAACTAATGTTAACACTTCTCTACACCCTGATTCTTTATCAGTCATACCCTTAATCTCTAGTGACTTACTCGCCTCCAAACGTATTTTAGGAGAGCATCTATGATTGCTACGAACCCATGAGATGCATGCATAAATCATTTCCAATGATGGATAAATGCCTGATGTTGCTGTTTGATTGACAATTGATAGCATGTCCATGCCCGAAGGTGACCTTTTATAACTAAACTATGAATTCGTGCAGCACAGTCAACATGTACATTTCCCCATTCAAATGGATCTGCTGGATCAATTAGCCAGTAGTTTCAAACTCGGGTCA
>LJIJ01004075.1:0-16209 GCA_001718145.1 Orchesella cincta
TTTAAAAGACGTGTCCCATCCGACCAAACTGTACTACTGGATTGTTCCAATCCCGGATTAGAAAAGAAGTTTTTGAAAAGGAGGCTCATCTGAGCACTCTTCATCGACTTGTTTGCAAGCAACCCCAAACTTAAAAATGGGAAGTAGGGATTTAAAAGTAGTGGGTGTAATGCTGTTTGCAACATTGTAAATTACGATGGAAGAGGATAAGAAGCTGAGGCCTAAAATTGAGCTGATTTCCTGAGGAGTTGAGGTTCCTACATCAATTCCTTGAGTGTCGAGGAGCAAGACGGCAATGTCGTTTTTTGAAGTATCGATGAGAAATGCTCGACTCCAAGCCCAAATCCCTGTTGTTAGCGGATCCATGCTGGAGTTCCATTCAAAGCCGGTAACTGCCTGTGTTATATTTGCAAGATCAAAATTTCTTTTTCCTTTCTCCATAGCTTCCAGTTGTAATTTAATGTAGTTTAATAACAGACTCTTTCCAAGTCTTGGTGGTCCGACAATGCTGATTATGCACAAGCTTCTGTCTTCAGTGGACTGAAGTAATTTGTCCAGATTGACTCTATTTAACTCAAGTGTTTTAACCCCAGCTGCGTTTTCATGTTGTTGAACAAATTTTATTAGCTCAACTGCTTCCCATTGTCAGCTGTTTCTGTTTCCAATTATTATCGTCTCTTCCGGAATCTTGCTCAGATTCTGTGCCAGTTTCATTTTCATCACCGGAACTCATTTTCAGCGCCTGGGAAGGATTTGACATAATTGAAGTAGAATTCGAATTTTCAAATTTTATAAGGTTGAGGAGTATAATAAGCTGAATGTAGATTGTCTGCAAAATGTATTCCAGTCCAAATTTATGCTAAGATTATTGATCACGTAGAGTTATGCACGGGTGCAGAATCTTTTGTAACGTTGTAAACCAGGTTAACGGAAGATTTGGGGGCGAAGCCCTTAGCTCATATACAGGGCATTGATAACATAGAGGAAGTTTGAATCCGGTTACGGGAAGTTTTCGAATCCTTAAAAGATTCTGCACCCGTGGAGTTATGCATCATAGACGGTAATTCAGATTGGTGTAGACGTTTTCAGCAAGGGCATAAGAGAATCGAGTTAAAGTTCTCCGACCTTCATTGTCTGATTGACCTACAATTTTGCCCAAATGTAGCTAACACATTTCCAAGCGGCCGAAAACCAAAAGGGTTTTTAATTAAAAAGTGAGCGAGATTTTTTAAAAAACGAAAAAAATTTCCCCTTCTCAGTGACTTAATCTTTCAAATTATGTTTTTTTTAAAAACATTTTGACACTCAACCGACTTTAATATAGCTGCAGGAAATTCTCGGTTACAATTTGTAGCCAATAATTGTAAATTTAGTTGGAACTAGTAAAACTAAACGCAACTCAGTGAATCAACTTAAGCGACAGCTTTTGTTGCCATAAAACGCTACTCTATTTGACACGAAAGTTACCTGTATATAACTCTTTCTTAGGTTGCTTATTAACTTGTACCACAAAGTTTGATATTTTTTCACTGTTTTTCTTCTATCTAGCAGTGTGTGTGTGGTTAAAGTTGTTTCAAGAGCTAGTCATGCCATTTGCTATATCGAATATAAGCTGTAATCAACAGGGTTTAACTCAGACATTCCAAGGTTACCAAACGTTGTAGGATCAAATGAAATAAAGTGCTATAAGGTATGTCTCGTAATACAAAGATGGCTCATTCTAATTTCACACCCATAATTTTTATGGAGTATAGCAGGGCATAAGTAAGTGGGAGTAACGCTTCAGGGATTCATGACACTCCATTTACTCAACGTGGTACCTTACAGTTTGAACTAATTGACAGAATTGAATTTTGCACAATTTTTGTTAAAATATGCAAATTTGTAAGGCACTTGGTCAGACCACATTGAGCAAATGGCCAAAATTTTGCGACACCCCTTGATATTCCAGTATGTGATAGAGCATAAAATTTGCAGACGAATGATATAGCATACGGTATGTCTTCTTTTCTGTGGAGGTCAGGATGTCAGGTCAAACCTGAGACGTCTGATTTCAAAAATATTTATTTTCGAATTTGCATTTTAGAAAAAATTAAAATTGGTTCTTCCATAAATTGTGTCGTAGTAAATAGCAATATGTGTGCGATTTAAAATTATACTAATATACTAGAGATCGATTGCAAATATACTGAAGTCCATAAACACCCACATTTGGTTTATTTCTGTTATTTTAATTAGCAATTATTATTGCATTTTAATTAAAGCCAGCATAAAAAACTGCCCAGCCCTGATACCCCCTTTACGTAATATATAGGACCAAATTTCAAATGTCATTATCTAAAAATCCACAAGCTTTCGCAGACTTCAATTTTTGGTATTGACATATTTAGGGTGTCAGTTAACTCACCATGCTTCAAAAGTCGCGGAATGTAGAAGGTTTCCAAATTATGACGACTTTCAAAAAAAGTTAAAAAATCAGGAATAACGTATAACTTGCGTTTTATTACGTCTATCATTATGAAATTTCGCACACATATGCTATTTACTACGACACAAATTATGGAAGAACCAATTTTAATTTTTTCTAAAAAGCAAATTCGAAAATAAATATTTTTGAAATCAGACGTCTCAGGTTTGAACCTGACATGCCTGACCTCCACAGAAAAGATAGACATACCGTATGCTATATCATTCGTCTGCCACATAGGGCAAATGGCCAAAATTTTGCGACACCCCTTGATATTCCAGTATGTGATAGAGCATAAAATTTGGCAGACGAATATATAGCATACGGTATGTCTTTCTTTCTGTGGAGGTCAGGATGTCAGGTCAAACCTGAGACGTCTGATTTCAAAAATATTTATTTTCGAATTTGCTTTTTAGAAAAAATTAAAATTTGGTTCTTCCATAATTTGTGTCGTAGTAAATAGCATATGTGTGCGAAATTTCATAATGATAGACGTAATAAACGCATGTTATAACGTTATTCCTGATTTTTTAACTTTTTTTGAAAGTCGTCATAATTTGGAAACCTACTTTCAGTGACTTTTGAAGCACGGTGGAGTTAACTGACACCCTAAATATGTCAATACCAAAAATTGAAGTCGCGGAAGCTTGTGGATTTTTAGATAAATGACATTTGAAATTTGGTCCTATATATTACGTAATCGGGGTATCAGGGCTGGGCAGTTTAATGTGGCTTTAATTAAAAATGCAATAATAATTGTAATTAAAATAACAGAAAAATAAACCCAAATGTGGGTGTTTATGACTTCAGTATATTTGCAATCGAATCTAGTATATTAGTATAATTTTAAATCGCACACATATGCTATTTACTACGACACAATTTATGGAAGAACCAATTTTAAATTTTTTTCTAAAAAGCAAATTCCGAAAATAAATATTTTTGAAATCAGACGTCTCAGGTTTGACCTGACATCCTGACCTCCACAGAAAAGAAAGACATACCGTATGCTATATCATTCGTCTGCAAATTTTATGCTCTATCACAAACTGAATATCAAGGGTGTCGCAAAATTTTGGCCATTTGCTCAATGTGGTCTGACCAAGTGCTTACAAATTTGCATATTTTAACAAAAATTGTGCAAAATTCAATTCTGTCCAATTAGTTCAAACTGTAAGGTACCACGTTGAGTAAATGGAGTGTCATGAATCCCTGAAGGTTACTCCCACTTACTTATGCCTGCTATACTCCATAAAAATTTATGGGTGTGAAATTAGAATGAGCCATCTTTGTATTACGAGACATACCTTATAGCACTTTATTTCATTTGATCCTACAACGTTTGTAACCTTGGATGTCTGAGTTAAACCCTGTTGATTACAGCTTATATCGATATAGCAAGTGGCATGACTAGCTCTTGAAACAACTTTAACCACACACACACTGCTAGATAGAAGAAAAACAGTGAAAAAATATCAAACTTTGTGGTACAAGTTAATAAGCAACCTAAGAAAGAGTTATATACAGGTAACTTTCGTGTCAAATAGACTAGCGTTTTATGGCAACAAAAGCTGTCGTTAAGTTGATTCACTGAGTTGGTTTAGTTTTACTAGTTCCAACTAAATTTACAATTATTGGCTACAAATTGTAACCGAGAATTTCCTGCAGCTATATTAAAGTCGGTTGAGTGTCAAAATGTTTTTAAATAAAACATAATTTGAAAGATTTAGTCACTGAGAAGGGGAAATTTTTTTGTTTTAAAAAATCTCGCTCACTTTTTAATTAAAAACCCTTTGGTTTCGCCGCTTGGAAATGTGTTAGCTACATTTGGGCAAAATTGTAGGTCAATCAGACAATGAAGGTCGGAGAACTTTAACTCCGATTCTCTTATGCCCTTGCTGAAAACGTCTACACCAATCTGAATTACCGTCTAATGATGCATAACTCCACGGGTGCAGAATCTCTTTAAGGATCGAAAACTTCCCGTAACCGGATTCAAACTTCCTCTATGTTATTCAATGCCCTGTATATGAGCTAAGGGCTTCGCCCCCAAATCTTCCGTTAACCTGGTTACAACGTTACAAAAGATTCTGCACCCGTGGCCATAACTCTACGTGATCAATAATCTAGCATAAATTTGGACTGGAATACATTTTGCAGACAATCTACATTCAGCTTATTATACTCCTCAACCTTATAAAATTTGAAAATTCGAATTCTACTTCAATTATGTCAAATCCTTCCCAGGCGCTGAAAATGAGTTCCGGTGATGAAAATGAAACTGGCACAGAATCTGAGCAAGATTCCGGAAGAGACGATAATAATTCGGAAACAGAAACAGCTGACAATGGGGAAGCAGTTGAGCTAATAAAATTTGTTCAACAACATGAAAACGCAGCTGGGGTTAAAACACTTGAGTTAAATAGAGTCAATCTGGACAAATTACTTCAGTCCACTGAAGACAGAAGCTTGTGCATAATCAGCATTGTCGGACCCACCAAGACTTGGAAAGAGTCTGTTATTAAACTACATTAAATTACAACTGGAAGCTATGGAGAAAGGAAAAAGAAAATTTTGATCTTGCAAATATAACACAGGCAGTTACCGGCTTTGAATGGAACTCCAGCATGGATCCGCTAACACAGGGATTTGGGCTTGGAGTCGAGCATTTCTCATCGATACTTCAAAAACGACATTGCCGTCTTGCTCCTCGACACTCAAGGAATTGATGTAGGAACCTCAACTCTCAGGAAATCAGCTCAATTTTTAGGCCTCAGCTTCTTATCCTCTTCCATCGTAATTTACAATGTTGCAAACAGCCATTACCCACTACTTTTAAATCCCTACTTCCCATTTTTAAGTTTGGGGTTGCTTGCAAACAAGTCGATGAAGAGTGCTCAGATGAGCCTCCTTTTCAAAAACTTTCTTTTCTAATCCGGGATTGGAACAATCCCAGTCAGTACAGCTTTGGTCCGGATGGGACACGTCTTTTAAAAAACAAATTCAAAACATTAAAAGGCGACGTTAAGACACAAACAATTAACGTGTTTCGTAAGCACAAATGCTTTCTCCAATACGAAGCCTTCCTTTTGCCGAATGTAGGCCAAACTGCTCTTGAAACGTCATTTACTGGTTGTCTCACAGGGCTTGATTCTGATTTCATACAACAACTGAAATCTTATATAGATGATTTGCTAAAAGAGGAAAATTTATTTGTTAAAAAGGTGTTGGGCAATGACGTCACACCTTCAGATTATCTAAACTATATGCAGGAATTTGTCAATGCTTTCAATTCGGGTAGCGGACTTGTTACTGGGGAGTCACTATTCAAAACTCGGTGTGAAACATTGCACAGAAATATAGTAGAGAAAGCCATGAAAAAATATCATGACGTCATTGATAGGAAACAGAACTCAATCATATATTTAAACAAGCCTGATCTTCAATCACTCCATGAAAACGCAGAGAAGCAAGCCAAAGCATTGTTTGAAAAGGCTAAAAAATTATCAGATTTTGCAAAAGAGTACGAAAGGAAATTTCATAATGAGATGAAAAACGCCTATGAAATGGTGCAGAGCAGGAACGACTTGTCCAGAAAAAATCACATTGCAGGGTGTATTGATAAAGCAGAAAATGCATATAAAAGTGCACTCACCGAAAAACTGATTTTTCCGCAAAATGAAATAACAATTTATGACGACCAATTCATCCAGCACATATCGGATACTGCCAAAGAATCAACTGTTCAGGGTTTTATTAAAAATTTTCCTGATGAAAACCAAGAAGACCTCCAAAATTTAAAAGAAACTCTTGAGCAGGTCCTGCTATCTGCTCTTCAGCCATTTTTGACAACAAACAAGGAAAACGCAGACAAAGCGAATGCAATTATAGTCCAGGAATGTTCCAAGATCTATCAGGATTATGAAACTAGAATGAAACGTATGATCACAGATAACCCTCTGGTTGATTTAGCAGTATTGGGCCAAGGTCATATTTTCCACCTTGGTGTGGCATTGGAAGCATTTGATAAGTTTGAAAAGCCAGGTGGCCAACATATGATTCAGGAGCATAGAAAGCATGTCGAGGCAGAATTAGAAAAGCTTTCTCAAAACTGCGTTCAAAATCAAAAACTAAAAATTGAAAGCATTATGAAAGAGGGAACTACAGCTTTGCAAAAGCAAGCTGAATGCTATACTGAAGACTTACGGAGTAAAGCTCAGGGTCTAAATTCTGCAGAGGAATTAGAATTAATGCATAATCAAGCTGTTGCAAACATCACCAAAGAATTTAAGGAATTGAATCCATTTCCCGAAACGGTACCACAACATGAGCTGCTAAATAGCAGACTGCGGGACCAGCTTCGAGATGCATATGACCTTGTCAAACGTGAAAAGCTGGATGAAAAACGAAGGCACGAAGAGAAAATAAAAAAGGAGTGCATGACTTGCGTCGACTTGTACAAACAGGAAATGGATGCTTTGAAAGCAGACTCAGAGTTTTTTGAAGAAGATACCCTTCTGGAAGCACATGAGAACCATTTAAATAATGCTATTTCAAGCTTTGATGACGCAACAGCAAATGACACATCAGAGGTCGTTGAAATTTACAGAACACAACTGGAATCGGCAATAGAAGAGAAGCATTTGAAACTAAAAACTGAAAATGATAAGGAAGTTGAACTGGTCAAGTCAAGAGCAAAAAATTGGATTGGCGAATGTCTAAAAGAATACCAAGAAACAATGAGAGAACCCACAGACTCTTGTGAGCGGGAGGAAGAGTTTACACGGGAGCATGAGAAAATGAAAATCCAGGCAATTAAATCTTTCAATTCAAAATGGTCATATAAAAGCAACGCATTTCGAAGAGAATTTGTCAATGAGTTAATAGAAGAAATAGATGAAACATTTGTAGAACTTTTGGACATGTTTGAATTCCGGAGAAATAGCGACAAAGAAAAGACAACCGCTGTAAAAGATGAAGTACGAAAATACTACCATGAGGAAATGGCAACACACTTCAGAAATCATGAGTTTATTCAAACCCAAATTATGCGAAATTCCCATGAAAAAGCAAGCCAATCAGCTATTGCTCGCTGCATTGCTAGAGTTCCATTGAAAGATAGCCAGATTTTACTATTAAAACAAGCCCTTGAGCGAAGCTTTAAAAAATATGATGATGAAAACACCATGAAACTCAACTGGGAGAAAGGATGCGAACCTGCTATTGGAATTGATTTGGGAACAACCTATTGCTGCGTTGCAGTTTTCTATCAAGGAAAAACAATCGTCATCAGAAATGCGGAAGGTCGTAACACCACACCAAGCTATGTCGCATTTACTCCTGATGGAAAACATTCAATTGGTCAACCTGCCAAGGATAATGCCTTTCGAAATGCTGAAAATACGGTTTATGATGCCAAACGCATAATTGGACGGAGCATGCAGGATGAACAGCTCCAAAATGATATGAATTACTGGCCGTTTTCCGTGGTAAATGGGGAGAATGGTCCTGCCATAGAAATTTACAAAAAACAATATCCTCCAGAGCAAATCTCGGCATTTTTACTGAAGCAATTGGCTGCTCAAGCGGAAAAAATTATTGGAGTAAAAATAAGAAAAGCAGTTATTACCGTTCCAGCATATTTTATAGATGGACAAAGAGCAGCTACAGTAGATGCAGGGGAAATGGCAGGATTGGAAGTTTTGCAAATTCTTGACGAACCGACAGCAGCTGCGTTGGCGTATAAATTAGAAAGATTTAAGGAGGATGCAAGGAAAGTCCTGATTTTTGATTTGGGAGGCGGAACATTTGATATTTCTATTTTGGAAATGGATGCAGGAAATATCAGAATTTTGAACAAAGATGGAGATACACACTTGGGAGGGGAAGATTTTGACAAAGCCATGATGCAATATTGCGCAGAAGAATTCAAGAGGGTATACGGAATCGATCCGCTTAAAGGGAAAAATTCCATTGTAAAAACGGAGAAAGATGCCGCAAAGCAAAGGCTCCGAAGGCTTCAGACTTATTGCGAAAGAGCAAAAATTGAGTTGGCAACTACAATATCCGCAACCATCTCAGTTGATGCTTTTTATGAAGGAATACATTTAAAAGTTGTAGTTACACGTCAGAAATTTGAAGAATTGAATGCGGCACTTTTCCAGAAAACAATCGAGATTGTGGAAAGATCACTTAGGCAAATTGGCCTATCAAAATCACAAATTGACGATATCGTTCTTGTTGGGGGCTCCACTCGCATTCCAAAGATGCAGCAAATGTTGTCAACATATTTTGATGGGAAGGCACTCAATCACAAAGTAAATCCGGATGAAGCCGTGGCATACGGTGCGGCTGTACAAGCTGCTCTTCTTAATGGTACACAGGCCAAAAACGCCCTGAATTTTGGGGTAATTGAGGACGTAACTCCAATGACTTTGGGTATTAAAGCGATCGTGGATGGAGTTCCGGGAGTTTTCTCTCGAATTATTCCAAAAAATACTAAAATTCCCACGACACACAAGAAGGTTTACTACACGTCGACACACAATCAAGAAGCAATGATGATTAAAATTTATCAGGGAGAATCGTCAATTGCTCACTTGAATACACTTTTGGGAGAGTTTCTGCTAACTGGTATTCCACCTGCTCCTGCTGGAGAGGAGGACGTAGATATTATAATGGAAATTGATACGATGGGAGTTTTAAATGTTAAAGCAGTTGTTAAAAGCACGAGAGGACAACAGAGTCTAAAGATTGGAGAAAAACGAACAGGACGAATGAGTCAGACGACCAAACAGAAACTTTTACTTGAAGTAAGGTATTTGAATACGAACTCAAAAATTTATATACAAAACACTTATCGTAATCTTTTTACTTTCAGGTCCAAGCAGCTTGAACTTAACAGACCTTGGAAATGTTTTATATTTTCTTGTAATGTGAAGACAACGTGGCAAACTCGAATAAAGCATTGTTCTTTTAGAAAAGAATGATTTTGTTAGAAAATAAAATGGAGTTTATGCATAATATTCAACCGCCAAGAAGATATTTGGACAAACAGGTAAATTTCCATTTGTAGAAAAAACTAACACAAATTCGAGAAAATAAATCGTCTTAAATCCCACATGCTAGATGGTATATATTAACAGATGGGGTGGTAAAGATAACTGTCCCGAGATCAAGGTGCAATATAAGTCAATAAGCTATCTAGTAGCATAAAAACGCTACATGAGAATTGAGTTTAAAACCCTTATAAATTTTGGGTATTTCAACCGGCATTAAAACGTAAGTTGTAATGCACATTTATTTTCATATGTAATTTATTTAAAAAAGACAAGCAAACTCACAAGTGAAGGGGAAAGTTTTTTAACAAGTGAATCCATACTCCTGATTTTGAAGGCGTTTGCCGATTTGACATAAAAATAGGATTTTATAGCTAGAAAAATTTATTAGCTAAAATACATTTATGTTTTAAATTTATGTTACAAATGTACTGAAATTTTTTCAATGAACAATTTTAAAGAAGTAGATTTTGGTCGTATTTTTGACATTTCGTTCTCTATGTTCAGATTTAAAGTACATTTAATGTTTCCGAGAGTAACTAATTTAATAATATTACACAAGGTTTCCTAAAAATTCATTATAAAATGCACTCCTTGTGTCGATCTAAAAAAACTGTTTGAACTGAAGAACTTGAAGTCCCACAAGCTAAGTGAAAGTGATCCAACAATAACATATAGCCGATTTGCTCTATAAAATATTCCTACATTTGGAATGAAATAACATTGAAGTGTTTAGCTGGTGAATCTGCTCCAACAAAAATTGAATAATCGACAAAGTAAACAACTGTTGTTACAGCCCACCAGGAATGTATTATTTCTTACTTACTATGCAATAGGACATAATTTACGTATTTAGGAAACCGTCAAAATCTCCAAAATCTATGCGCTCGCTTGCATCTGAAATAAAAAATATTGGGGTCATGCAGCAACTTTAACAATTAGATGGAAAATTTATAATTAAATTTTTCAACTTACCTCTTCTAAAAGCCGCTGTTTCGTAGCCCCACTTATTCTCGTAGGTTTATGTTCGTTAACTACTAGCGTTTTAGTACCTCCTGTGCTTTCGACAACAGCCTTAATTCTAAGAACTCCCATTGTGTCAATTTCCATGCTGATATCAATGGCCTGGCTTTCAGCAGGTGCAGGTGGAATGCCAGTCAAAGTGAATTCTCCCAGGAATGCGTTTTCTTTAGCTATAGGGGACTCCCCTTGAAAAAATCGTATACCTGCGGTATTCTGATTATCCTGGACAGTTATAAACCTTCTTTATAGCAGCTGGAATCTTCGTATTCTTAGGAAAAATTGGGGAAAAGGCTCCTTCCACTCCATCAATAACAGCCTCAACTCCTAGAGTCATAGGAGTAACATCCTGAATGCTAGCAAATGATACACGGCTCAATAAATCAGCATGTACAGCAGCCCCATACGCAACTGCTTCATCGGGATGAACCCTGTGGTTGAGTGCCATTCCGCCAAAATATTCCGACAGCATTTGCTGCACCTTTGGAATACGTGTGGAGCCCCCAACAAGAACAATCTCGTCAATTTCAGATGCAGTCACTCCACCCTGGCTCAGAGATCTTTCCACGATTTCTAGAACTTTCTTAAAAAGAGCAGCATTCAATTCTTCAAATTTTGTGCGAGTTACATGTACTTTCAAATCCTTTTCTTTGTAAAACGCATCAATTGATACGACTGTGGAAAGGTAGGTTGTAAGGTCAATTTTCGCCCGTTCGCAATAGGTTTAAATCGCCCCAGTCTTTGTTTGGCGGCGTTTTTCTCTGGCTTTTGATTGGAGTTAATTTGCTCGAATGGATCCACGCCATGTACTTTTTTAAATTCATCTGAGCAATATTGTGCTAGTACTTTATCAAAATCTTCTCCACCCAAGTGAGTATCACCATCTATGTTTAAAATTCTGATATTTTCACCATCTATTTCCAAAATCGAAATGTCAAATGTGCCACCACCCAGGTCAAAAACTAGTACTTTTCTCGCCTCATCATGAATTCTTTCTAATTTATAGGCTAATGCAGCTGCTGTAGGCTCATTTAGAATCTGCAGTACTTCCAAACCTGCGATTTCTGCTGCATCATTTGTTGATTGACGTTGTCCATCCGTGAAGTATGCTGGTACTGTAACGACTGCTTGTCTTATTTCAACACCAAGAGCTTTCTCTGCTTGCTTGACTAAATCCTTTAATAAATATGCAACGACTACTTCCGGTTGAAGTTGTTTTCCATTAATTTGAATAACTGGTCCAAACTCTTCATCCAGTACGGTGAAGGGCCACGATTGCATATCTTCTTGTAGCTGTTTATCTCCTAATTCCCTCCCCAAAATGCGCTTGGCGTCATAAACTGTGTTTTCGGGATTTTCCAATGCATTTTCCTTCGCTGCATTCCCGATTGTCTGAGTTCCATCGGGGTTGAAAAACACATAGGAAGCTGTAGTGTTGCGACACTCCACACTTTTAATGATTGTTGTCTTGCCACGGTAAACAACAGCTACACAGCAGTATATGGTACCGAAATCAATTCCAATTGCAATATTATTAGTTGCTGTAAGGCAAAAAAAATTATATAATAAAAAAATTATTTTTCTTTTGTATTATTTTCGTGTTCTATTTTGGGAATAACCTACGGTTTTTTCCTGCGGTGTTGGCTTCCGTTGCAGTGCTCTCTGCGTTTAAATTTTTTTGCTGCAACCCAACTTGATCGTACTCCTTTGGCGAAATGTTTGATTTTTCTTCTGCAACTCCTTGCCTGGGATAGTTTTCTTGTTGATGTTCAGCAGGATTATTAGCCGCTACTGTGGAGCTATGGAGTGGATTAGTAGTAGCGTCACCTAAGTACTCAATTATTTCCGGAATGTGAAATTCCATGTCCGAAACGAAATACTGTGGCAAACTAATTTGTAAACTGGTGTGCCGCAAGTAGGTTAGATTGTTGTTGCGGAGCGATATATTATTATTATGATATCCCATTTTCCCCATAAATTCATTTATTTTGTTTTGATGAAGCTGACATGTACTACAACTATTTGTATTCAAACAGGGGCTCAGAAAATCATTGCTTAGGGCATTAATGTCAAAAATAAAACTTATGTGACGATCAGTCGTCAAAAATATTGGGCTTTGCAATATAGCATTGCAACTTGGGCGACATTTTGGATTTTGAGATATCATCAGTCTTACAAATAGTATATTTTTTCGACACCCATGTACAATGTCATTTTCATCCAACACGGACTTCCCATCTAGAATATTGCCTTGGCATCTAAGTCGATCCCCAAATGCGTGTTTGCCATCCGTCATTACAAAGTAGAATACGCAGCCAAGAGCAAAGATGTCCGAGGCATTTGTCTGTGTATTAAGAAAAAGTATTAAGAAATTGATTTCATTTCTTGCTCTGCGTATTTAAAACTTACAAATTTACAGTTACGATTATTCCCAGGTAGAGCTTGTGATAGTATTTCAGGAGCCACCCATCCCTGTGTACCACCAATGGAAGACGTTGAAACTGAGCTCCGACCATCTTTTATTTTTCGACTCAATCCGAAGTCCGAAATCTTTATTCTTGTGGGATTACGCGTAAAAAGAATGTTATCAGGTTTAAGGTCTCTGTGAATAATTTTGTTTTCATGCAGCCAACCTAGGCCCACTGTGGTTTGTCTTAAAACTTCGATTGGAAGTATCTCAATTGATTTTTCTAACACCCAGCTGCTTAAAGTCATTTCACATATTTCCAACAAAATCAAGAACTGTTTGTCGGTCTTCTTGCTACCAAAATATCGAACAATGTTTTCGTGCTTGCCACAAGATTTTAGTACATTAATTTCATGAACAGCTTGAGTGCAGTCCAACAGATCTGTATCAATTACGTGTACACGTTTTACAGCAACATCAAGCTCCCCAAAGGTGCCTTTGTAGACAACTGTTCCATTACCCCCTTTCCCTAAAATTGTTTTCTTATCAATGGTCACTTTGAAATCCTTCGTGTCACCGGCTAATATACGTAATGCGCCAGATTGATTGGTGCTTTCCAAGCATTTTAGCAAAGTGGCATATGCATTTACACGTGTTGGCAAAATTGTGTAAAGCCTATGAGATTGAGCAGTCCGCTTGCTTCCTAGCCCATTCTACAATGCATTAAAATTACGGTATTAATAAATAGTAATGAATACTTTTAACTGGTAGCATAAAATGTAGACCTTCAATAGGTGCTGCTAAAAAATGACTTACCATCTCTTCTACTTCTTCTTCACTCAAAATTCCTGATGCCTGCAGTGTGGCCAACAATGTGACGTTACAGACGGTAGAGCTAATAAGTTTATCTATATTTGTTTCAATGACTTTTTTCTGCCAATCCTCCATTTTGCAGTATTATTACTCACAGGTTAACTAAAACTTTTTTTTACATAATATATCAGTTGATTTATAAATAATATATGTGGTTGACTTCACAGACCCATGGCAGTTAGAATGTATTTACTGGAATTTATTTTGGATGTCCAAGTAAAAACAAAACGTTTTTCAGGAAACGCGAATGAAATAAAATTACTTTAATGTTTAATACATTTAAATTTAAGGGAACTTAAAAATCTCCCCCTAAGTTGAAAGTAGGATCAAAGTTTTGAAGTAACCTTAAAGCCACAAAATGATATGTACAACGCATGTATTTATGAATGCTTCATTAGTTTGGGTTTAATTTTTGTTGATTACAGCCGGCTGTACTGAATCAAAGCTAAACCTTATGAGGCATCTTAATTTGGCGTAATCAATGTTATCTGTGTTGATTAAGATGAATAAATCACACATGCTGTTTGATAACCATTTTTCAACCTTTCGAAAAATTGCCGCGACGAAGACTTTGATGCCTGTTTGTCCGCATTAGCTCTCTCACGAGCTGTCAGACAGAAGTATAGGTGATTTCGAATAAAGGAGCTGTACGAAGATACTGGTTCAGAGGGTGATAGTAGCAATTTGGTTATACTCATGGAGAATCATCATTTATATGAGAAATGAACATAACTTCAATATGGGGTAGTCAACAATATGCGCTTTGAAAAATATAGAAAATTTTTGTTTTTCAGAAATCTAAAATCCGTATGGGATTTTACACATTAAAATAAGAAAAATTTAAGGGTCCGACCTAGGGAGTTCATAATTTCTTGATTTTATTCGAAATCTTCTTTTTTGGTCAGAAAATGGAGAACAAGGCAGAGAAGACTAAAGAAAATGTCAAAACACGCTTAAACATGACGTTTTTAGAATTTGTAAAAATAATTGAATATTTATAAATTGTTGAATTTTTTCAAAAACTATGAAATTCGTAAAAAAAGTTGTTTCGCTTTCTCAGGCTTTTTTAAGTTTTATCTTTGTTGTTGCTCCTTTTCGACAAAAATAATTTTTAAAAGTCGAAAATTTGTTAATTTCGGCATTTTAAATATTTTTCGGATATTTTGATATTCAAAAAAATTGCAATTTGATTGTTGTTAAAGCAGACGTGCGGTGTACTGACTTCATATTGGTAAGGTGATGTGTCATTTCTCCATATAAGATGATTTCTGCATGGATATCGGCAGCTAGATGCATTATCTACTCTTTCCCGTGTTCTCGTTAGTACATTTGTAGTTAATAAGAATGAAGCAGTGCTAGTAGACAAAAGTTTGTTATATAAGTGAGGTGTTATAGATATTAGTTTGAGTTATAACAATGCGGTATGATACAAGGGCTAGCACTAATTATTATTGATGACCCAACGATGGTTTGGAAGCATATATACGTCAATAGTTACAAGCATCGGAGAAAGCAAAACCGCTGGTGTACAATGATGAACAGTATGAATGGGTAACCGTCGCTTTGCAAGTAGGTCTTTTGCCAGTAGGGAATGTTGGTTGCCAGTATGGTCTTGGTTGCCATTACGGTCTTTTGCCAGTACGTGTTTATATTGCCAGTACGGGGTTTTTGAGTATGACTTTGGCCGAGTGAGAGAGGACTTTTGCAGGCATGACATATTGCCAGTTAGGATACGAGCCTTTGGCCAGTGAAGACCGTTTATTGCCATGTAGTATGATAGTTGCGCTGGTCCACTTTCCATACAAGACATGTCCTATCTCTCTCTTGTGTATAAGCGATTCATGTTATCAACGATCATACATATGTTGAGGACTAATGTATTGTGAACGATGACGAGATGGTTGTTGTCTGTTATTGGTTCCCGTTTCCAGATTCCTGGACATGACTTTAGTTGGAGTCGTGATTGAATTGTGAGGGCTAATTTATTCAGCGAATTTGTTAAGCGAAGGTTTGTATGTACGTCGCTTTTTAGTAGATTTGGTACTGTATTATTTATCGTGCTAATATAAATTAAGACGTACCGCTGTCGAGTGCTTGTAATTGAATTATACTCTCCAACATATAGTATTTACGTATATTCTAGCGCGCACTCCGGTCAGGGTTCCCAGACGCCTTACTTTAATCATGAATCATTCAATTTGAAGACATTTAGTGGTTTGGTGTATGTTTTGATAAGATAAACAAAAATTGAGCAGATAGAGACTGGTAATGAAGGATGCATTTTGGTAGGTTAGGTTTTTGAATGCAGTTATTTTGATTGTTAATAAATGAAACAATTGATATTATACCATTAGATGCTATTAATATTCTGTAGTTATATAATA
>LJIJ01004076.1:0-16203 GCA_001718145.1 Orchesella cincta
CCGCTATGTATCTTATTGAACTTTTAACATAAGTTTGCCTGGTTAATATAGTACCTGCGTAGAAAAAAATTGTAATAAAAAAAACCTGTCAGGTACCAGAAAACAAGAATTTTTATGTTCAAATGGCAGTTTTTAGCGGAGTCGTTAAAGGATTGGCCTGTTTTCTGGTAGGAGGTCACTACTTTTGAATTGCTGTGACCACCAAGTATAAGTAGACCGGGTCTGTAAATATATCTACACCATCTTTTTCCTTAGCAGATTTCAAATCAAGGAAGCAGAAAGGGCCTTAAATTAATGTAATTTCACCTGCTCACGAATATTTTGCTTAGTAAAAAACATAGTCAGTAATGTTAAGAGCTGCAGATTTTTACAGCAAATTATTACTACTATAATTAACCTATCGTCAGATAGCCAAACGCTTTACCTTTCAGCTGATATGCAGAACGCCGTATTTGCGGAAGCCGTCTTTAAGATAGACGTTATCAAAATTGATGCAACATTTCTGATAATACCTACGTAAGAACTTCTATAACATATGACACAGTGAAGTAAATATTCAATGTTTAAGTGTCCTGTATTATTATAATTACATTTTCAGCTCCATCAGGTAATGTGGGTGTTACTCCGGTTATACAATGGTAAAAAATTTTGTACTTTGATTTCGTACTGCAATTTGTGAGATTAAGTGTTTACGCGTATTACTTTTCAATAATTTTGAAAAATTGTAGTTTTGATATACTCAAAATGTTGGCCATTTCTAAACCTACCAGTTCGGTACAGGACATTCGCAGTTTGGAGAAATGGGCAAAGAAGCGCAACAAACGGTAACCTGCCAATTAAATTGGAAGGAAGGAAAACACAAGCCAAGCTCGGTATGTTCTGTACAGGTTATCTGATTTAAGGTCACTGCAAATTTGTTATGAATGTACTATTGAATAAACGTTTTGGTATATTACATTTTAGGTAACTCAGTGCGCTTCATCATTCATATTATTGGATTTGCTGTGGCTACTGTTTTCATAATTGTTATTTTTGACTGACAAAATGTTTTCGTAAATATCAAATTTTGTTTGTACTACGCACTTCTAAGGAATCTTGTTAGAACTAATTGTCGTTTTTGTAGCACTAAGTACTTAGTTAAAAAATTAATTAACTTCAAAGAGTTACTTTCAAGTGTAATTGATACAATAATTATAAAAATAAATAGACAGCTTTTAGTTTACCCAACAACTAAATTTGTATTTTTTTTAAATAAATTTGTTCTGTTAGCATTTTAAAACTCAAATGCGTTCTTGCGTAAATTGTATTAATTAAACCTACCTAACCCCTATGTACACGAAGCTGGTTGTGAACGTTGGATCCAAACGTCAACAGGATAAGTAAAAAAAATAGGGTAATTTTTTCGCTGTTCTAGGTGTACTGTGACGATAAAGTGTTTTCCGGAAACGTCAGTTTTCTTAGATTTTCCTCCGTCAGATTCAGTAGAAATGTAACTTGTAGGACGCCGAAACAAACTCGTAACCGGGAAATGTATGGCAGCAGTAAGGATTTATATATACCTTAAATATGCTCATTTCATTCTTAAATCAAGACAAAGCTGTAAACCGTTTGTGGAGGCTACAAATCTTGTGTTTTAAAGACAAATACATGCCGACAATATATTTTACATAACCAAATCAAACATGTTCCAATTCAAGTACCACCACCAAGTAGAGCTACGTTAAGGGTTCTAAAGATTTAAATCGAAACTCATTCTTTAAGTGTTACCCTACATTATGGTCAGTTATGCTGTTGTAATTTGTAATTCAAAATTTACAAAACCTGGAAATAATGGCGCGTTAAATTTGTGAAAAAACATTATATAATTTCTACTTAAGTTATAAAGCGACGAAAAAGTACGTCATATAATAGCTATTGCAGTTAAGTGAAAATTTGAAGGCTGAGTACATCTGATTTTAATTACAGAAGTGATCAAGTACATGATAGTACATAGCGTACGCATATATGCAATTAAACATTCTGCACTTAATTTTTGGGCCAAGTCGGGCGCCACTTGTACCTATGCAGTAAGAATGCTGTAGTTTTCCGTGATTATAGAAACTGCGATTTGAAACATTTCATGCAATCAATTGACTCTATATCCCAACAGGAAGTTTAAAATATTTCAAGCACACCAAACTAAGATTTTTTAATTTTCTGAAAAATGAACTTCATTTCCGTTTCATAACTTCTGTTTTAAATCAAGGTAACCCCCGCAGTTTTGCGCTATGATAGCAGCTGCGATTCGAAACATTTATTGGTATCGTTTGTCTTTCTAAGCCACCGGGAAGTTCAAAATATTTCAACAAAACCAAGGTAAGGATTTTTTATTTTCTGAAAATGAAACTTTATTTCCGTTCTCATAACTTCTGTTCTAAATCAAGGTAACCCCTGTAGTTTTCCGCCATGAAAGGAGCTGCGATTTGAAACATTTAATAGTATCACTTGTCTTTCTAAACCACCGGGAAGTTTCACATATTTCAACACAACAAGGTAGGATTTTTTTAATTTTCTGAAAATGAACTTTATTTCCATTCGTAACTTCTGTTCTAAATCAAGGTAACCCTGTTGTTTTCCGCCATGAAAGGAGCTGCGATTTGAAACATTTAATAGTATCACTTGTCTTTCTAAACCACCGGGAAGTTAAAAATATTTCAACACACCAAGGTAGGATTTTTTAATTTTCTGAAAAATTATCTTTTTTTCCGTTCTTATAGCTTTTGTTTTAAATCAAGGTAACCCCTGTTGTTTTGTGGAAATATTTTGAACTTTATTGGTTAGAAGACAAATGATACCAATAAATGTTTCAAATCGCACATGCTATCATGGCGCAAAACAACAGGGGTTACCTTGATTTAAAACAAAAGCTATAAGAACGGAAAAAAAGATAATTTTTCAGAAAATTAAAAAATCCTACCTTGGTGTGTTGAAATATTTTTAACTTCCCGGTGGTTTAGAAAGACAAGTGATACTATTAAATGTTTCAAATCGCAGCTCCTTTCATGGCGGAAAACAACAGGGGTTACCTTGATTTAGAACAGAAGTTACGCCAATGGAAATAAAGTTCATTTTTCAGAAAATTAAAAAATCCTACCTTGGTGTGTTGAAATATGTTGAACTTCCCGGTGGCTTAGAAAGACAGCTAATACCATTAAATGTTTCAAATCGTTGCTCCTAACATGGCGCTAAACTACAGGGGTTACCTTGATTTAGAACAGAAGTTATGAGAACGGAAATAAAGTTCATTTTTCAGAAAATTAAAAAATCCTACCTTGGTTTTGTTGAAATATTTTGAACTTCCCGGTGGCTTAGAAAGACAAACGATACCAATAAATGTTTCGAATCGCAGCTGCTATCATAGCGCAAAACTGCGGGGTTACCTTGATTTAAAACAGAAGTTATGAAACGGAAATGAAGTTCATTTTTCAGAAAATTAAAAATCTTAGTTTGGTGTGCTTGAAATATTTTAAACTTCCTGTTGGGATATAGAGTCAATTGATTGCATGAAATGTTTCAAATCGCAGTTTCTATAATCACGGAAAACTACAGCATTCTTACTGCATAGGTACAAGGTAGGCCCGACTTGGCCCAAAAATTAAGTGGCAGAATTGTTTAATTGCATATATGCGTACGCTATGTACTTATCATGTACTTGATCACTTTGTAATTAAATCAGATGTACTCAGCCTTCAAATTTTCACTTAACTGCAATAGCTGATTATATGACGTTACTTTTTCGTCGCTTTATAACTTAAGTAGAAATTATATTAATGTTTTTTCACAAATTTAACGCGCATTATTTCCAGGTTTTGTAAATTTTGAATTACAAATTACAACAGCATAACTGACCATAATGTAGGGTAACACTTAAAGGAATGAGTTTTCGATTTAAATCTTTAGAACCCTTAACGTAGCTCTACTTGGTGTGGTACTTGAATTGGAACATGTTTGATTTTGGTTATGTAAATATATTGTCGGCATGTATTTGTCTTTAAAACACAAGATTTGTAGCCTCCACAAACGGTTTACAGCTTTGTCTTGATTTAAGAATGAAATGAGCATATTTAAGGTATATATAAATCCTTACTGCTGCATACATTTCCCGGTTACGAGTTTGTTTCGGCGTCCTACAAGTTACTTTCTACTGAATCTGACGGAGGAAAATCTAAGAAAACTGACGTTTCCGGAAAACACTTTATCGTCACAGTACACCTAGAACAGCGAAAAAATTACCCTATTTTTTTTACTTATCCTGTTGACGTTTGGATCAACGTTCACAACCAGCTTCGTGTACATAGGGGTTAGGTAGGTTTAATTAATACAATTTACGCAAGAACGCATTTGAGTTTTAAAATGCTAACAGAACAAATTTATTTAAAAAAATACAATTTAGTTGTTGGTAACTAAAAGCTGTCTATTTATTTTTATAATTATTGTATCAATTACACTTGAAAGTAACTCTTTGAAGTTAATTAATTTTTTTAACTAAGTACTTTAGTGCTACAAAAACGACAATTAGTTCTAACAAGATTCCTTAGAAGTGCGTTAGTACAAACAAAATTTGATATTTTACGAAAACATTTTGTCAGTCAAAAATTTAACAATTATGAAAACAGTAGCCACAGCAAATCCAATAAATGAATGATGAAGCGCACTGAGTTACCTAAAATGTAATATTCCAAAACGTTTATTCAATAGTTACATTCATAACAAATTTGCAGTGACCTTAAATCAGATAACCTGTACAGAACATACGAGCTTGGCTTGTGTTTTCCTCCTTCCAATTTAATTGGCAGGTTACCGTTTGTTGCTTGCTTCTTTGCCCATTTCTCCAAACTGCGAATGTCCTGTACCGAACTGGTAGTTTAGAAATGGCCAACATTTTGAGTATATCAAACTACAATTTTTCAAAATTATTTGAAAAGTAATACGCGTAAGCACTTAATCTCACAAATTGCAGTACGAAATCAAAGTACAAAATTTTTACCATTGTTATAACCGGAGTAACACCCACATTACCTGATGGAGCTGAAAATGTAATTATAATAATACAGGACACTTAAACATTGAATATTTACTTCACTTGTCATATGTTATAGAAGTTCTTACGTAGGTATTATCAGAAATGTTGCATCAATTTTGATAACGTCTATCTTAAAGACGGCTTCCGCAAATACGGCGTTCTGCATATCATCTGAAAGGTAAAGCGTTTGGCTATCTGACGATAGGTTAATTATAGTAGTAGTAATTTGCTGTAAAAATCTACAGCTCTTAACATTACTGACTATGTTTTTTACTAAGCAAAATATTCGTGAGCAGGTGAAATTACATTAATTAAGGCCCTTTCTGCTTCCTTGATTTGAAATCTGCTAAGGAAAAAGATGGTGTAGATATATTTACAGACCGGTCTACTTATACTTGGTGGTCACAGCAATTCAAAAAGTAGTGACCTCCTACCAGAAAACAGGCCAATCCTTTAACGACTCCGCTAAAAACTGCCCATTTGAACATAAAATTCCTGTTTTCTGGTACCTGACAGGTTTTTTTATTACAATTTTTTTCTACGCAGGTACTATATTAACCAGGCAAACTTATGTTAAAAGTTCAATAAGATACAAGCAGCCTACATTATTATTATTATTTTTATTATTATTATTGTTATTCATCTTTATTGCAGACTTCATTTAGTATCACATACATACAAATGCTTATACAGGAAACGGAAGTCCATATGACTAAACCGACGGGGGAGAACACAATATTAGTGTAAAAAGAGAAATAAAAAGTAAGTAAACCATTAAATATTATAGAGCAGTTGCCTCCACGTTTTACAAATTGCTGAATCTACAAAGAATCTAGAATTAACAATTGCCCGGAGAATTAAGTTATTTGAATTAACAGCTCTATCAAAAATTGAAAAGGCTGCCATTCTCCTAGTGGCTTTAAAATCATTTATCCTATTTACACAAAACATATTTGAAGCACAGCACCTCCTGCTGTAGTTAAATAGCATTCTAAATGCGTCATTGTACGCCACTTGCATCTTTTGAAGAACTGATTTGCTCTAAGGGACCCACAGCGACATACAGTAGGTTGAGTAGAAAAAAGTCTTGAAAAGATACTTTTTAACTTCCTCGCAGCAGTTTTTGAAACAACTGGCTATCAAGTTGGCCTTCATGTATACCTCTCTTCGTCTTCTTAGAATCTCCTCCTGATCTCTGTCTCTACAGTTCACATCAAAACCAAGATATCTAACAGTTTCAACCCACTGTAAAACTCTACCATTCAATTTGATCAGCGGCCTAGATAGTTCAAACGTCTTGTCAATGAAACATTGGCAAACGGTTTTCTTTGGATTAAAAGTTATCTCGTGAGCCTTGCCATACTCTTCACATATGGAGAGCAGTGTTTTAAGCGCGGAGATTGATGTTGTAAGCAGGCAAATGTCATCAGCGTAAACTAAATTATTCACAATCACATCACCAATTCTGCACCCGACACCAGTAGCAGTAAGCTTTCGACACAAATTATCCATATAAATAGCAAAGAAGATTGCCGAAAGGATTCCACCTTGCCTCACAGAGTTACGAACCGGGAAGGGATCTGAAATAGTCTCTCCCCATCTAATTACAAATTCTTGCGTTCTAAACCAAAATAGCAGAAACTCCACCACAGTGGCAGGAACCCCTCGATTACACAGCTTATTTAATAATGTAAAATGATTAACAAGGTCAAACGCCTTCGTAGCATCCATATAGCAAACATAGACCGGAGTGTTGTTCCGCAGATAGTGATGTGCTATTGTTTTTAGGCTAAAGACAGCCAGCTCAGTTCCAACCCCTTTCTTGTACCCAAATTGGTTTGAGCTGGTTCGGAAGAGGTGGTTATATTTTTCCCAAAATTATGATTTCTAGTATTTGGAAAAGGCCGTGGCAAGGGCTATTGGCCGGTAGCTGCTACTTTCTTCCGGATTGAGACCTTTCTTGCTTTACAATTGGCACAATCACTACCTTCATCACGTCACTTGGAATGTGTGCATGAGCAAACATCGAATTTATAAGGTTGGTTATCAATGGTACAACTGAGGCTGCGCACAGCAATAATGCTCTGCTTGCAAACCATCATAACCCTTGGCCTTCCCTCCTTTCATTCTAAAAATTGCGTCATGCACATCCTCCGCCATAACTGGCACTGCCAAGATGGTTATTCTTGTGTTTTAAAATATAATCGTACACTTTATCTGCAGCACCACAGCTCTGACTAGCATTAAAAAGTTTCCGGAAATGGTGAGCCCAGTGATTACTGATTTCTGATTTACCCACAACACCATCAACTGTTTCACTGACATCACAGATTTCAGTTTTATCATGGCTTTTGACATTATCCCAGGATTTCCTAAAATCTTTACCATGATAAGCGGTTGCGAGCTGATTGGAGGAATCCTTTCGTTTTTCCTTTTCTGCTTTCCATAGCTTTTTTGAAAACCCTCCGTTTTTTCACACATTTCAAAATAGAGTAGTTCAGAGAAACGAAATGAACTATTCCATTGAAGAAAAGCGAAACGATAAGCATCATAGCTCTGCTTGATGTTATCGTTCCATCCTTTTAGCGAACTTTTTAGAGCCCTTGCAGCTGTCGCTGGCTCCACTAAAACATTCTCACTGTCAAAAAGTGAACTAAAAAGTAATTCGTCGTAGCATCAATACACTGCTGATGATGGTTGTCACGACATCCTGGCACCGTACACAGAGGATTTAGATCAAGAGCTTGCCTTCCACTGTTTCTCTGTACCTTTCCCCATCCTGTAAGTCAACTTGTCCCATTTCAAATTCTTTCTTTTTAGGAATTGGGACTTTGTTAAGGTTGGAATTAAATTTAACGTTTCTATAACTAGCGGAATGTGGTCACTTGGGGACACTAAGTATGGAATTTCGACATTCTGAACTAATCCACTTGTGGCGACACAGTGATCAATCCATGTTTTTTGATACCGTTGCTTTTACTAGCAAAAAGTAAAACTGTTTTCATTTAGCACCGCGTAATCTGCAATATCTAATGACAATTCATAACTTTGATTCACGACAATCGTGATCATGGGCGATTGTAATTTATCAAAAGGAAGAAAGAAGTTCACCCGAACTACTAACTATGTGTTCCGATTTGTCATTAGATATTGCCAGATTTACGGGTGCTAAATGAAAAACAGTTTTACTTTTTTGTAGTAAAAGCAACGATCAAAAACATGGATTGATCACTGTGTCGCCACATGTGGATTAGTTCAGAATGTCGAAATTCCATACTTAGTGTCTCCAAGCGACCACATTCCCTGGTTATAGAAACTTTAATTTAATTTCCAACCTAACAAAGTCCCAATTCCTAAAAGAGAAGAAATTTGAAATGGGACAAGTTGACTTTACAGGATGGGGAAAGGTACAGAGAAACAGTGGCTGCAAAAGCTCCTTGAATCTAAATCCTTGTGTATGGTGCCAGGATGTCGTGACAACCATCACAGCACTGCATTGAGCTACGACCAAATTACTTTTTAGTTCACTTTTAGACAGTGAGAGTGTTTGTGGAGCCAGCCAGCTGCAAAGGGCTCTAAAAAGTTCGTAAAAGGATGGAACGATAACATCAAGGAGCTATGATGCTTATCGTTTCGCTTTTCTTCAATGGAATAGTTCATTTGTTCCTCTGAACTCCTTTATTTTGAAATGTGTGAAAAACGAGGTTTTTCAAAAAAGTTATGGGAAAGCAGAAAAGGAAAAATGAAAAGGATTCATCTAATCAGCTCGCAACTGCTTATCATGGTAAAGATTTTAGGAAATCCTGGGATATGTCAAAAGCCATGATAAAACTGAAATCCGTGAGTCAGTGATACAGTTGATGGTGTTGTGGGTAAATCAGAATCAGTAATCACTGGGCTTGCCATTTCCGGAAACTTTTTAATGCTAGTCAGAGCTGTGGTGCTGCAGATAAAGTTTACGATTATATTTTAAAACACAAAATACCATCTTGGCAGTGCAGTTATGGCGGAGGATGTCATGACGCAATTTTTAGAATGAAAAGAGGGAAGGCCAAGGGTTATGATGGTTTGCAAGCAGAGCATTACCGCTGTGCTGCAGCCTCAGTTGTACCATTGATAACCAACCTTATTAATTCCATGTTCGCTCATGCACATATTCCAAGCGATGTGATGAAGGTAGTGATTGTGCCAATTGTAAAGAAGAAAGGTCTCAATCCGGAAGAGAGTAGTAGCTACCGGCCAATAGCCCTTGCCACCGCCTTTTAAACTACTAGAAATTATAATTTTGGAAAAATAACCACCTTTTTCGAACCAGCCAACCAATTTGGCTACAAGAAAGGGGTTGGAACCGAGCTGGCTGTCTTCACTTGAAAACAGTAGCACATCACTATCTCCGGAACAACACGCCGGTTTATGTTTGTTATATGGATGCTACGAAGGCATTTGATCTGGTTAACCATTTCACCTTATTAAATAAGCTGTGTGATCGACGGGGTTCCTGCAACTGTGGTGGAGTTTTGCTATTTTGGTTTAGAACCCAAGAATTTGTAATTAGATGGGGAGACGCTATCTCCGAGCCCTTCCCGGTTCGTAACTCTGTGAGGCAAGGTGGAATCCTTTCGGCAATCTTCTTTGCTATTTATATGGATGATCTGTGTCGAAAGCTTACAGCTACTGGTGTTGGGTGCAGGATTGGTGATGTGATTGTGAATAATTTAGTTTACGCTGATGACATTTGCCTGCTTACAACATCAATCTCTGCGCTAAAAATCCTTCTCTCCATATGTGAAGAATATGGCAAGGCTCACGAGATAACTTTCAATCCAAAGAAAACCGTTTGCCAATGTTTTATTGACAGGACGTATGAGTTATCTAGGCCGCTGGTCAGATTGAATGATAGAGTTTTACAGTGGGTTGAAACAGTTAGATATCTTGGTTTTGATGTGAACTGTAGAGACAGAGATCAGGAGGAGATTCTTAGAAGGCGAAGAGAGGTCTACATGAAGGCCAATTTGATAGCTAGTCGTTGCAAAAACTGTTGTGAAGAAGTTAAAAAGTATCTTTTCAAAACTTTCTTTTACTCAACCTACTGTATGTCGCTGTGGGTTCCTTATAGCAAATCAGTTCTTCAAAAGATGCAAGTGGCGTACAATGACGCATTCAGAATGCTATTTAACTATAGCAGGAGGTGCAGTGCTTCAAATATGTTTTGTATGAATAGGATAAATGGTTTTAAAGCTACTAGGAGAATGGCTGCTTTTTCAATTTTCAATAGAGTTGTTAATTCAAGTAACTTAATTCTACGGGCAATTGTTAATTCTAGATTCTTCGTAGATTCAGCAATTTGTAAAACGTGGAGGCAACTGCTCTATAATATTTAATGATTTTAAATGTTTTCTATTTCTCTTTTACACTAATATTGTGTTTTTTTTCCCACTAGTTTAGTCATATGGATTTCCGTTTCATGTATAAACATTTGTATGTATGTGATGCTAAATGAAATCTGCAATAAAGTAATTAATAATAATAATAATAATAATAATAATAATAATAAAAAAAGTGTGTTCAAGACAGCGCATAGGTACCTGCAAAACGAAAACGAATACTTAGCATAAGAAAAACAGCATAGTACTTACAAAATATAACTTCCCAAACATTTCTCTAAAGAGAAAGTTTCTTAGGCAGTAAAAAATTTCTCTTCTGCGAAAGTTTTCAGGTTCCTTAAAATTTTTCTAAGGGAAAGTTTTCACGCTTGTATATTGCATAATTTAAACAATGGGGCATACCGACGCAGGGCCAGACACCAAACAGACACTGTATTAAATATAACAGATTAAAAAGAAAGTAGGTCAATGTTTTTTGTTCCGAAAATGTTTAAACCGACTTAATAGCTACGCAGTATCACAGTATCATTCCATATCAAACCTTAAGGAACTATTGTTCTCAACTACCAAATAACGATGGATTTCAAACTAGCAGTACCAGTTTTTACACTTTTCTGCTGTGAAAGCAATCCGTATCGTGGCAGTGGGGTGAGTAATGGAGCATAAATTCTATCGTTAATAGGGTTTAATTTATAGTATATTCTCATTTTAAATTATAGTGAAGTCATGCCTGGAGACAAGCACAGCCGTACCATACAAGCTACATGAGGAAAGCATCCCACTTTCCTGGGATTTGAACCACCTCGCCGCTTTTTGACGCCACACTTTAATCAAGCTATCACAAATGGCATTTTGAGACCGGAATACGTAGACGGGAGAATTGTAGGAGGCCACAACGCCCGTCCAGGACAAGTCGGCTAACATCTGCGCGTAAAAGCGCCACAACTGGGAACAAGCAGAAAACATGCGGAGGAGCTCTTGTCTTTGGATTTGGTATTCAATTTGGCCTGACAGCGGCTAATTGTGTTTAGGATGCTCCCCACCGGCCCTTATACCACGATACACCCCAAGAGAGTCAGGGTTACTGCTGGGAACACAGCCTCAAAGGAATATCTGGCTGGGAGCAGCATCAATCGTTCTTCATGAACACTATGACTATAATTCGAATGCTAATACTGATGACATTGCCGTCCTATTTTTTAAAAAGCCATTTGAGATCACTAGCCACGTCAGTAATATTTTACTACCACAATATTTGTGGGCTCAGCCCGGTAACAAAACAAGCATTAAATTAATTCAAAGTTTGAAGACAAAACAGTATTACATTTATTTGTTTCATAATTCTTATGCAGATCGAATGGAAATATCCGGATGGGGAAGCATTACCAAAGCTAAACCAAAAGACAGAGTAGTTCCAGACATTTTGCAAATACTTCAAATTAACACAATTGACAACACCCCAATCGACAAGAATCGCAGTGTTCGAAGTAATTTCGAACAACCTTCTCGCACTACTATATCGCGTAGATCGCTCGCTAATCGAGCTTGTAAAGAGTTCTATTTTTCCGCCTCAACTACGAGAATCGCAACCGAATTCGATGAGATGCCAAATTTAATTTCTTACAGATCTCCCTCATAATTCGCCAAGATATACTTCTGCTACGTAGCTATTTCGTACAGATCTCCCTCATAATTCGCCACAATATACTGTGTTACGTAGCTATTTCAAGCCGATCTCTCCCCTAATTCGTCGCGTTATTAGTGATTTGTTTGATATGCGTTTTTATGCTAGCTGGACTGTAAATGCCGCGTATTTTTAAATTTTTAATGATGTTTACTATCATTATCATAAATGCATATCAAATTATGTACCAACTTTTGTGGTACAATCATAAAACAGGCAGTTGTGTTGACGTTGAGTTGCTGTTAGCTGGATCAACATATGTCTGGATCAGATATATATTATCACTTCCCAGATATTACTGCACAACCAATTACACAATTAACAAACTAACTTGACGACAATGAGAATGCAAAACATGCAAATGGTTTTAAACACGAACTAACTATTAAAGATACTTTTGATCACTTTTGAACCTATATCCCATCGGAAGGTGGGAAGAAATAGTCGTACACTTAACTGGCCTCAAACAATTTAATGAACACTTAAAATTTAATTCAAAGCTATTTTATTTAATAGAGCACACTACCTAACTATAATATGAAATGAACGCTTACTCTGATACGAATTATCGAAGTTGACTGACTGGACAACTCTTTATTAATTGTGAACGTATGAGCAAACTCATTCCGTAAATAATATGCCAACTGACAAAAATGCTGTCAGCACTGGCGGAACGGAATCATCCACGCAAGCAATCGCGAATTCGTAGATAATTCGCAACGAAATCTAGCTGGTTCACCATAGAATGCAGTTTGTTTTGGAGGGTAAAATTCTAGAAGGAGTGCGTTCGAATATTTCTACTATTAGTATACGATATCTCAGCGATTTTATCCACTGCGAAAAATCACGAATTTCTCTGCGAAATAGTTCTGCGAAAGTCTACGACTTGTCGATTGGGAAGGAATGCAAACGTCGTTTTGAGTCGGGTGGGAATAGGGTTACCTAGCAAATGATCTGTCTTTTACAACAAGGTGTTAAAATTGGCGCGTGTGTTGGTAAGTCTATTGAATTTTTGGAAATATTTCAAAATTAGAAATAATTAGAAATATAGCACTAACATCAAAATTTATAAAGGTGATAGTGGCGGACCAGGTACAATCATACAAATGGGAAATGGTACCTAGCCGGGCTTTCCAGCTATCACAAAGGTAACTCATATTTCATCAGTATAAATGAAATTTGAAGTTTTGAATTTCCAGATTAAAATGTTTAAGAATGAGTGCACTTATATTAAAGCATCAATATACATTTTTTAAATTATGTAGGCCAATGTGGGGACGGTAAATATCCTTCAGTTTACACAAGAGTGTCAGCTTATATTAATTGGATTCGGGGAAAGGTGAATGAATTTATTGTTTTAAATCACAAGGGTGAATTAAAATGAAAATTGATGATATTCGAAGTTAAATTTCTTTACTATTATTTTAATTTTATTGGGCTTTTTTCTTATTTTAGTATTTACATTAACTTTTCAATTAAAAATAAAAAAAATTGATTTGAAAATTTCCTATGGCAGTTAAACATTAATAATACCACAGGCTACTACCACTATGACGTCTATTGTTGTTAGTATTTGTGGTGTTGCTTTCCAGGTCATCACCTACATTTTTATTTCGCACAATCACGTCATTTTTCTCCGGGTCGAGCTTCCGCTCGAAAATTAGCAGACCGAAAGTAGTATATAAGAAAATTGACAGAAGAATTGAGTGCTGTGGAGAGGCACACTACTAAATACATTTCTCTGTACACAATTCCATAAATTTCCATCAGCGAGTAAAAAGCCATTGGTCCAATATTGCAGATAAACAAAACAACGACAACAGGGAGAAACATTTTTACAGCTTGAATTTGTTTTTTCTGGTTTAAGTTCAGTTCTTTTCTTTTTTGTTCAGTTTCGCACATTCCAAAACGATAAAAATTTGAATAGAACGAGAAGAGGAAGGGGAGCCTAAAAGTCAATTTGCATGTGAGCCCGGTTGAGAGTATGATACCAGAATTTGTGCATGGTTGTGGTTTTTATGAGGAAGGGAAAGTCTTGAAGATGGAAATTGGGAACGTTTCGTTTTGATAAGGATTGGCTCCAATATACATGCTAGAATACCGAGGGATAGCGAGACATACAGCAAAATGAGGACAAGAACAGATATAACTTTCGTAGCCCGTGCGGTAAACCACTGAAGAGATGCAACGGGAAAGGCAATCATGAGATAGCTTTGAATGTAATCAGAACTGTGGTAAAAACGGAAGCGGAGCGACCAAACAAGACGGTACTGAAGGAGAGATAGTAGAAATACATAAAGATTTTCCTTTTCCAATCCAGTTTTCTATTTCAAAAAATTAATTATTTAGTTATGTGCTTTTAACTAACTTTATTTTATGTAAAGAACAGCTTACGAAAACAGAGGATGGTAACTGTCGTTCCAATTGCTGTTGTGAAACTGCAAAAAGTGTCAAATGCTGCTAGAGTCATGAGCAGTATGTCAAAAGACCTTTCGCTATTCCTCCGATTGACAATAGTTATGATAAGGTAATTTCCAAATAGCCCAAGTAACCCTACTATCATTGTAATTAGCCAAAGTATAATGCTAACCACATGACCTGCGGAATCAAACTCCTTTGTAGATTCTCCAGAAAAATATCCACCTCGCAAATTACACTTGATGCAAATATTAGGATTCTGTAGCGAACAGTCTTCACCGGTATTCGGAACGTCAATTAAAGTACACATAAAAACCGATAGAATTGTTGTAGAGTTCATTGTGAATAAAGCTTGTCAGAACAGCTTCAAACAAATAAGTTACGATGAAGTCAAGTTATGGATACCAAATGTAGTTTTAAAGTGCGTGAATATTGAAAGTTCATTTCAAAGGTACAAAGCTTAGAAGTTTGTCATCCAATAACCACTCTTTACTTGGTGCACCGGATATGATTACATTACAAAATTTGCTTTGTGCGTTACATGATTATTTTTGGCTGGAAGAATGTCAAGTGTCGAGTTATGGTAAAGCAAATGGGTTGAGCATGAGCTCACTCAATCAAAGCCGCAGCACCGCAAAGCTCATATTTATATCTGTACGTCTACTCATCAATAGCAAAGACTCATTATTCATTAAGTTCGTGCATCCATTACGAATCTTTATTTATAGTTTACAATGTTGAAAAGTTCTTTATTAGTGATGACAATTTTTCACCATGGATAACGCAACATTCTGCCGATTTTATGTATGAAAATTGAAACTATTGAAAAAGATCAGATGTCTTTATGAAACTGTTATTTTCTCAACAAAATATAGAACATATAGTACGTTAATAACAACAGTCAAATTATAGCAAATAAAAATTGCAGATAAATTAAAGTCCCTGAAACCCGATTTTATGATAATTGATAAACAATTTATATAATATATAAGCTTTTATATTAGGTAAATTCAAATAAAGCACAAAAACCAACATTTGTTGTTTTTAAACTTTATTAAATACATATTTTTTTTAAAATAAATCCCAATTAAATTCACAAAAAATAAATCTTTGACCAAAGTTAAAATCCAAAAGTGACGAAACGTCGTTCAGTAGGTGAAAATACCAAATGTAAATACTGAATCTAATGATTTAGAAAAGACTTATACCTGAAATGACACAATTTATGGACAAAACATTTTTATGGAGCTCACATGGGAATATCGTATTTTTTCTTGATTGAGCAAAACAAGGATATGATACTGCTGATTTATTGAATCATTTGAATGATCATAATTCAAAATCCATGAACTTCAATACGCTTTTTAAGAAATAGGTTCTATTAATATGTATTTATGCCTGCTGACTTTTATTATGTACCTTTAGGTACATATTAAGAAGACTTTGTATCGCGTCGTCGTCGTCTGTCGTCTGTCTGTCAACACGATAACTTTCGAACCGTTTGACTTTTTGAAATTCTGATTTGACCAATCGATAGATAAGGCCAAGGCGGAGGATGAGTTCGAAGATGGGTTATCTGGGGTCACGGGAACAGGGTCAAATGATAAGCGCCACATATAGCTTGTGATACATCATTCGAAAGGTATTGCTTTACT
>LJIJ01004077.1:0-16201 GCA_001718145.1 Orchesella cincta
GATTGTGAAATACTAAAGTTTCATTTCATATGATGATACATGATTCTACATACAATTTAGGAAATGTTTATAATTAAACCAAACTTTTCATTACAAAATTATAGTAACTCCAACGATGTTTAAAACTATTTAAAGTATTATCAGCAACAACTTTGAAATATGATATTGTGTTTCAAGGTCAACGAAGGTTAACCGGGCAGTTCATTGTTCCTGTAAAAGCAGAAGCTTGTAGCAAAAGATATTTTCACAACATGCCGACGAGCAGAAGTTTCCTCTAAGGGGAAGTACATGACATGATAATAATTGTAAATTGTATTAAGAACTAGACTACTTTATTTTACTTGTACTCGCAGATAATTGTAAAAGCATAGCTTGCAAAAAAACAAGTCTGTTTACAACTTGATGACGATTTGACTTCTACAAATAACCTGGCTGCTCAAAATGTGCCTCCGAACGCATGAATCAACGGAAATCCACAATAATAATTGCATCAAATGATCTTTCCATCATTAGAAAGAAATAGTCGACGAGAAAAACGTCATCAAAAACGAAAAATGGTCCGCATTTAAACTTAATTGGTAAAATTGATTTAGCTTCCAACAGATTAATTTTTAAAGCCTTCCATTTCCTTTGCAGGCAAACAACTCTCGCCATTTGAGCATTTTTTCTAACAATGCGTGAGAATTGAATTGTCGCCCTAGCAAATTTTGGAATTGTCAAAACATTAAAAATGTTGCATATCAAACCAATAACGGTCATAAACAGATATACAGAAAATGGAACCTTACCATACCCTTTAACAAGAATCCAATTGATGCCCACGCTGACCCAAAATATCGAAGTGAAAACACAGTACACCAAAACATTGGTAATGGGCTCAACAACTTTATAAAGTATTGTGGTTTTGACGTAATGTTTCTTGAACCTAAGAAAATTCCCTAGGTGCTGCGTCATAACGTAAGAAATGTTGCAGAAACTTATCAGGATTAATGCTAAGTAGCTATGCATTTAATCGATCTAGACCCTCAAAACAACTTGGAATAAGAAGCAGCGCTCTTAAAATATACGAATAGAATATTAAATCGCGTTCTCTGTTGACTGGATCCGGAAGAAACTTGAATTCCATTAGGAAGTAAAATGGATCCAGGTCAACAAAGAGACACCCAAAAACCATAAATGCTGGAGTGAAAGCCATTACCACCGTTGCAACAGAAAGAAGGGCATTCATTGCTTTGAGTTCTAACAATTTGGTCAGCGTCAACGGATATTCTGAAACAAGTAAATCAATTATTTTTGAAAACGAGTTAAATTTTTGTAACTCGTATACTTGCAGGTTTAAGCATTTACCTCGGAGTAAGTGATTCTCAAAAGTTTTGATGCAATTAAATCCTGTGATCGTTTCAGGGAGCAATTTCACGTTTACCAGCAAAATTCCCACCACAACAAAGAGAGCAACTCCGCATATCAATAGAATTAAAGAGTTTACGCGACCAAATCCCCTTTTTGGGTCGATGAACAAGTATACAATAGCAACGTAGAAGTCAGCAACAGCAGAGAAAATTGTCTAAACCATTACAAGTGCAAGTGGAATCCATCTGGAATATGGCTTCTGAACTTCGATTTTTGTGAAATCCATGTTCCATTAATAAATATAGGGATACATGTGGACAAAACATTTGAGTTGGTAATTAACAAAGTAGCCTGTGTTTTCTACCATGTTGGAAACAATACAGTGTATTTTATGCTATTAAATATGTGACCGTCTACAATTTTTACTGGTCTCGAGCAATAATAGTGGGAACTTACGGACATGGGCTGGCCTGGTAATCTAGTTCAGCTCAGGTAAACTAAGAAGGTTCCTATAGGGAAGTTGTTTGTCATGTAATGTTTGTTGGATGTTTTGAAAAACTTGATAGTCGTTATGTTTAAATTGTTTTTTATTCGTTTTCTTAATCAGTTATGTCTTGGTTTAGGTACGTTGTTTCAATTTAGGAGTTACTCCCACAGAAACCCTAACGCAAATCAATCCCCAGTGTATGATGACAAATTGATACCAAATTAAAACGGGGTCGAACTATCTGTATAATTCAATTATATTGTCTAAAGTACCAAAAATTGGAAAACAAAATTGTTTCGCTTTGCTAACAATGAAGGGTTTTAGGTTTTTTAATACTTAAACTTTTTAAACTGTTACAAGCTTCTACACAGTCATCCAATACCAGGCATTCCTGATTAGAAATGACTTTAAATATCATTGTAGTTTGAAAATTAAAACTGTGAAAACTAATTTCTGTGAAATTATGGAATTTACTGAACGTAATTACGGAACGTAATTTACTGTGAAAACATGGAACTAAGAAACAAATACGTCTAAAAATCCCACATTTATATTAACAAAACAGAGTATAAGAGAAGTAACGGTAAGGGAAAAGTACGTCAATATACTTTAACTGAAATTATTACCCCAAAAGATTCATTACTTTTCCGACGTAATTGATTTTGTAACTAGTAATTTTCGAAACCTAAAATTGTCTACTTTCTTATAAGCACGTATAATTTGAATTAAACTAATTTCAAAATAATATTACGATCTTATACTTTTCGAATGATGAAACTGAAAATTTGGTAAGGATAAAGGTAAATTTGATATTTCTGTTTATCTTTTAGAGTTTCGGTACATATAATACTAGTACTTATGAGCACGAGCAAGCTATTGACTGGATTAGTAGTCATGGTAGAGTTTTTGTGAAATCAAGAGAAATTTAATTGAATATTTTAACAAGAAACTTTTTAGAAGAATAAAATAATTGCCTAAGTGCCGGAAATGGTTTTAATTGGGGGTGTACATTGCCGTAATTGAAAATTTGATTACAACATACAAACTTCTTAATTAATTAACCAATCTGCTAGCAATACGTGGCTGTTCTTTTTTCTGTCTGCCTGTTCTTTCAAACTATGACAAAGTTATATATTGTGCGCTCATTTAATTCACGAAATAAAACAATTTTGCAAACGATTTCTACTTTCTCAATTTCTGATAAGCAAGTTTCAAGAAACTATTTTTGTGCTTAATAAAAAAATTCACACACTTTTAAAGTTTGTGATTTAAATGAAGTTCGCAACTTAATTACTGTAGTTTGGTTTACTTTGCTTTTGAATAATCAAAATACGAGTGCAGATACTCCTCCAAACCTCCATTCAAGACCTTACCAGTTATTTCAAACCTAAATGAATACTTGAAACTGTTTTCAGACTGTTTTGTCAGTGTTACCACTACTGAAAGAATCAAATTTTGTACCTTTTATTCATCCCATCGTTCTATCAAACTACAGAAGACTCCACCAGAACATCAGTTTATCTAAGCTGAAAAATTGCGATGCAAACATATTGATAATCCCACCAAAATTTAATGTCCGGCTGCAAAACCAAGAACTTCATGCCCCTTCAACATTTCAATGGCCACTCCACTTGATGAATTACGAAGAGACGTGGTTGACAAGAACCATATTTAAAACTAGGATGCAGTACGATGTCTTAATCTCAGAAGGGTTTCTGTCATGCTTGGAACAGTGGCTCCAAAGTGTACTACAACTTCAGTTTTTTATTGAAGGACAAAACTACCAGATTTCGACGACCGCATGGGAACTGCTTCATTTTCAGCTTAAACGAAAGCCCAAACCAATATGTAATATCAACTGCTCACCTTTTTTGTCACCATTGCGCCAAAACTGCATTCAGTCCACTACTTCCATTCAAAATTCACGACTCTTCGGAACATCCTTTAAAACGGAGAGTTTGGATGCAAAAGTAGCTGAATCTAATAGCAATACGGATTTAATTCAGTGGTTGATCAAAGGACGAGACTTTAGGCCAAAATGGACAAGTGGCAAGTTCAAGTCCCCAAAACATGGGGAGAGCGACAATTCCATGTCACAGTGGGAACCTTCACAAACTCTGGGACGAAAGATTACTCTACAATATATTTTGGCAATGCAACCTTCTTTGTACGTGTTGCCTGTAAAAATTGCGAATGGTGGGATATATTTCGCTACCCAACTATTAAGGAATCGACATGGCATCCCGACATGAAGTATATGTTTCCTGTTTCATCAAGAAAGTCTGCAGTGGGTCAGTTGTGACACCTTCATGGCCAGCTCCCTTTTATGGAGCTTGTTTCTTCATACAGAATCATTGCCTGGGTTGCCATAGCAACCAATCTTCCTGTTATTTCCAATCGTGTTCTCTGAACTTGAGAGATTTGCGTTATTTGCACGTCGCTTTGAAATGTTCGGAGGATGGATAAAATTCAAGGCAACTTTTTTGGGTTCTTTGCGCCACTAGTTGAACAAGGTCCTAGCACAGTTTCGTCTACATTTCATGAAATTTCTGCACTCAAACTTTGTATGGGAATTTATCTCTTAATGGCAATCATCCTGAGTAATGGATACAAAGGTGAAAATATAACAAAAATAATATCACCAGTTTCCCCAGTCCCCTTTAGTTTATTTAAAGAACTTGTAGCAAACAAGTACAACATACTGAGTAGCTCCCTTGCACGGAAACAGTCAGTTAGCACAAAAGAAATGCGGGATATTTCAATTTGATAAAAGAGCATAATAAAACAATAGACCGAAAATGGTTTCATCATTCCCAGTAAGTGGCTGGCATAAAAATACTGGAAAACCGTTTAGTATTAAAGTGCAGAGTAAGCTGTACAACTTTCATTGCTAAGATCACAACATATCCACAGCTGAGCAGTTTATTCTCAACAATACGCGTATTAATTTGAAATTTCCGGAAGGGTTTCCAAGCTGGATGACTTACTCTGGAATTGGACACTTATACAATTGCCAAAAAACTCCCAAAGTGGCCATTGTCGCTGATAAGGCTCAAATTAATAAAATTTCACAGCATGCATGTTTCAAGCCATTTCAAGAAAGAAGGGGTTTATCCATTGTCATTTGGAAAGGACGTGTTGGCAACCAATTTAAGAGGGTTTGTGATGCAGCACTGGATAAATCCTAAAATAGTGAGGAGATTTGTGGCAATGTATACTTCTGGAGTTTGAGCGGGAAAGGAATTCAACGAATCTATTTACAGACAGGAAGGGAGACTTGTGGCATACCAAGTAAAAAAATGATTTCATCAAGTAGCTTGACAGCTATTTTTAGAATAGTTTTTCTTATTCCTCTTGTAATCCTTTGTACTAGGACCGATCTTCCTTTCTAAAAGAAATCTGGCTTTTCGTTAGTGTTGGGAAAAATTTAAGATAAAATACAAGACAATTAAGAAACAACAGACCAAGAGACACCAAATCAGCCAAAAACCAATACACGCTCTCTTCTCCATTTCGGTTCCGGTTAGTATTTGATGGGGAATCGACTACAGGAAAAATCTAAAAGTTTCAGTTGGAGACGCAGTAATAAATATAGTTTCGAGGTTAAGAATTATTATCTTCATGTCCTTACCTCTGACGACTAACTAATAAATAATGTAAAAACCAGTTTGTTGGAATATCAAATACAATTTTAACTGTTTGGGACTATATACTTAAGCTTTGTAACAAATATTTACTTATTTAGCTGGTTAAATGCAACCGTTGGTACTTCATTCTTGGAAGCATGCATTAATGGTTCAACTTCGGTAAAGTTGGCCTTTTGAATCTGGTAGTGCTGTAATAAAAAGTAACCAACTTGGGACTGTCTCTTCGTACACATTGCTACTACGCCTTTTGTTACTATTTTAACTACAGGCACTACCAGAATTCAAAAGCAACTTACCGAGTTGACCATTATTCCAAGCTTCCAAGACCCAACGGTTGCATTTCAACCACTAAATAAGTAAATGTTTGTTACAAAGCTTACAGTATTTTAGTATAACAGTCAAAATTGTATTTTATATTCCAACAAATGTTTTTTACATTATTTAGCTTTAGTCGTCAGAGCAAGGACACGAAGATAATATTTCTTTAACCTCGAACTGCGCGTACAACTTAACTTAACTTTAAATTTCCTGTGTCATTCCTTCAAATACTAACCGGGAACTGAAATGGAGAGAGCGTGTATTGGTTTTGGCCTGATTTGGTTCTCTTGGGTCTGTTGTCTTAATTTGTCTTGATATTTTAATCTTAAATTTTTCCCACACTAACAAAAAGCCGATTTCTCTTAGAAAGAAGATCGGTCCTAGTACAAAGGATACAAGAGGAATAAGAAAAACTATTCTAAAACTACTGCTCAAGCTACTTGGATGAAACTCATTTTTTACTGGTATGTCCACAAGTCTCCCTTCCTGTTTGTAAATAGATTCGTTGAAATTCCTTTCCCGCTCAACTATTCCAGAAGTATACATTGCCACAAATCTCCTCACTATTTTAGGATTTATCCAGTGCTGCATCACAAATCCTCTTAAATTGGTTGCCAACACATCCTTTCCAAATGACAATGGATAAACCTCTTCTTTCTTGAAATGGCTTGAAACATGCATGCTGTGAAATTTAATAATTTGAGCCTTATCAGTGACAATGGCCACTTTGGGGGTTTTCTTGCAATTGTACAAGTGTCCAATTCCAGAGTAAGTCATCCAGCTTGGAAACCTCTCTGGAAATTCTAAATTAATGCGCGTATTGTTGAGAATAAACTGCTCAGCTGTGGATATGTTGTGAGTCTTAGCAAATGAAGTTGTACAGCTTACTCTGCACTTTAATACTAAACGGTTTTCCAGTATTTTTACCAGCCACTTACTGGAGAATGATGAAATCCATTTCGGTCTATTGTTTTATTATGCTCTTTTCAAATTGAAAATATCCCGCATTTCGTTTGTGCTAACTGACTTGTTTCCTTTTGCAAGGGAGCTACTCAAAATGTTACCTGTTTTCTACAAGTTCTTTAAATAAACTAAACGGGACCGGGGAAACCGGTGATATTATTTTCGTTATATTTTCACCTTTGTATCCATTACTCAGGATGATTGCCATTAAGAGATAAAGTTCCCATACAAAGTTTGAGTGCAGAAATGTCATGAAATGTAGACGAAACTGTGCTAGGACCTTGTTCAACTAGTGGCGCAAAGAACCCAAAAAGGTTGCCTTGAATTTTGTCCATCCTCCGAAACAATTTCAACTGACGTGCGAATAAATCAAATCTCTCAAGTTCAAGAAACACGAGTGGAAATAACAGGAGATTGGTTGCTATGGCAACCCAGGCAATGATTCTGTATGAAGAAACAAGCTCCAGAAAAGGGAGCTGGCCATGAAGGTGTCCACAACTGACCCATGCAGACTTTCTTGATGAACAGGAAACATATACTTCATGTCGGGATGCCATGTCAATTCCTTAATAGTTGGGTAGCGAAATATATGCCACCATTCGCAATTTCTACAGGCAGCACGTACAAAGAAGGTTGCATTGCCCAAGATATTGTAGAGAAATCTTTCGTCCCAGAGTTTGTGAAGGTTCCCACCCGTCACATGAAATTGTCGCTCTCCCCATGTTTTTGGGTACTTGAAGTGGCCTCTTGTCCATTTTGGCCTAAAGTCTCGGCCTTTGATCAGCCACTGAATTAATCAGTATTGCTATTAGATTCAGCTACTTTTGCGTCCAAAACTTTCCGTTTTAAAGGATGTTCCGAAGAGTCATGAATTTTGAATGGAAGTAGTGGACTAAATGCAGTTTTGGCGCAATGGTGACAAAAAAGATGAGCAGTTGATATTAAATATTTGTTTGGAGTTTTCGGTTTAAGCTGAAAATGAAGCAGTTCCCAAGCGGTCGTCGAAATCTGGTAGTTTTGTTGTCCTTCAATAAAAAACTGAAGTTGCAGTACACTTTGGAGCCACTGTTCCAAGCATGACAGAAACCTTCTGAGATTAAGACATCATACTGCATCCTAGATTTAAATATGGTTCTTGTCAACCAGTCTCTTCGTAATTCATCAAGTGGAGTGGCCATTGAAATGTTGGGGCATGAAGCGTCTTGGGTTTTTGCAGCCGGACATTAAATTTGGTGATTATCAATATGTTTGCGTCGCAATTTATCAGCTTAGAAATACTGATGTTCTGGTGGAGTTTTTGTAGTTTGATAGAACGATAGGATGAATAAAAGGTACAAAATTTATTCTTTCAGTAGTGGTAACACTGACAAAACAGTCTGAAAACAGTTTCAAGTATTCATTTAGGTTTGAAATAACTGGTAATGTATTGAATGGAGGTTTGGAGGGGTGTCTGCCCTCGGTATTTTGATTATCCAAAAGCAATGTAAACCAAACTACAGTAACTATTGCTGCAAACTTCATCGTAAATCCACAAACTATAAAAGTGTGTCAATTTTTTTATTAAGCACAAAAATATGTTTCTTCGGAACTTGCTTATCAGAAAGTTGATAAAATATATATACCTTCCAAAATTCGTTTTATTTTGTGAAGTGAATGAGCACAATATATAACTTTGTCATAGTTTGAAAGAAACAGGCAGACAGAAAAAGAACCAGCTATTACGCCACGTATTGCTAGCAAATTGGTAAATTAATTAAGAAGTTTGTATTTTGTAATCAAATTTTCAATTATGACTATGCTACACCCCCAATTAAAACCATTTCCGGCACTTAGGCAATTGTTCTAAATTCTAAGATCAAGATAAAAAGTTTCGTGTTATGATATTTCAATTAAATTTCTCCCTGATTTCACGACAGCAGTAGCATGACTACTAATCCAGTCAATACGATAATAGCTTGCTTGTGATGTGAAACATTTGTGCCTGTAAAAAGTATTAGATCGCAATATAATTTTGAAATTAGCTTAACTCAAATAGTCATGTGCCTATAAGAAAGTAGACAATTTTTGGTTTCCAAATAACTAGTTACAAATCAATTACGTTTGAAAAGTAATGAATCTTAATGTGTAATAAGGCGTTATCTACATTATAGTATATTGAATACTTTCCCTTTCCCATTAGTTCTTTTTAGACTCTTGTTTTATATAAATGTAGGATTTTTTTGACGATTATCTCTGAGTTCTATGCTTTCACAGTAAAAACATTTTAATTACGTTTGATCCTCCACAGTGATGTTACGTTGATGTTTCCCTTTATGTGGACTTTTTTTAAGAAGGTTGTAGAATATGCGAGCCTAACTGCGGCGTGGTGCATATAATAAAGTGAGGTGAGGTACAAAAGAAGGTTCTTGGTAAGAGAGTTCTTTACTGAACAAGAGCCAAATGAATAATGCCAGATACATAATACGTGTACATAAGGTATAGTGTAAGGTAGAAGGTAAGTTGTGCATGAACGGCACGTGAGGGATAAAATCCCGAAACACAAAGGCTGGATGTAGCATCCACATATACTACATTCCTCATCTCTAATAAGAAACATCATGGTTCACAAAAATTGCAATAATTCAAAAATGAATAAAAATAAACAGACAAAATAAAATGAGAAATAATAATTGAAATATGCTCTACAACATAAGATAAATATCATTGCTTAAAGTGGTAGCACTTTTTCACAAACTTATGGAGTAGGTGAGGTATCTGCTTCTGGATCCTCGGGAGCTGATGATGATGATGCTGGCTGGGCAGGAATCAATGCAGCTCGTAACTGGTCTGCATGACGCTTTATGATGCGGTCTCCAACCTTGATGTTGAATGTCAGAGGGCCCAAAATGCCGATGATTTTTCCCAGGTTCCACTTTTCCTCCCCCTTTATGTAGGTGATAACCCAGACTGGGTCGTGGAGGTGAAACTCTCGGGCTTTCACATTAGTGTTGTAGTCTTTCTCTTGACTAGCTTGCTTGTTGCGGGCTGAGGTGGAGACGTTGGGGTGGAGTAGGTCGAGCAGAGTCCGTAGCTTCCGGTTTTGAAGGAGTTCCGCAGGGCTGACTCCAGTTGTGGCATGAGGGGTTGTCCGGTAAGCCAACAGGAACCGGTGGAGGCGAAGTGGGATGGAGGTGTCTGTGGTCTTCATGGCTTCCTTGAAGGTACGCACGAACCTCTCAGCTTCTCCGTTGGTCCTGGGGTGATATGGGGATGACAGGATATGTTTGATCCCGTTGTCCTTGCAAAATTGCTCGAAATCTGAGGAGGTGAACTGGCGGCCATTGTCACTCACCAACTGCTCAGGAACCCCAAATCTGGAAAAAAGCTCTACGAGCTTGTGTACTACTGCGGATGTCGTGGTGTCGCGGTTCATGATGAACACTTCTGGCCACTTGGTATGAGCATCCGTCACAATTAGGAAATTGTTGTTGAGGTAAGGACCAGCCAGGTCCATATGGAGTCGCTGCCACGGCTTCTCGGAAACTGCCAGGGATGGAGTGGAGCACTCGCTGGTTTGGCAGCCGACTGCTGGCAGGTTAAACAGGATTTTGCCAGATCCTCAATATTTTTGTCTATTCCTGGCCAATAGACATGATTACGGGCCAGGGCTTTCATGCGGACGACACCAAGATGAGCCTCGTGAAGCTGGAGCAGGATTTGCTGTTGCAAATTGGAGGGTATGATAACCCGAATTCCCCACATCAACACACCTTGGTTGATGGTGAGCTCCAAGCGGCGGTTGAAAAAGGGCTGGAGGGCTGCATCTTGGTCCCTGAGTTTTGGTGGCCATCCGTGAAGTACTAATTGGAGTACTTGGGTCAGGAGAGAATCCTTGATAGTGGCTTGCCTAATTTTTGCGGCGGTTATGGGAAGGGCTTCCAGTTGTTGCGCTGCAACATATTTCACGCACGTTTCGTGATAGGGAACTGGATCCTTCTGCTGTTGAGGTAGAGGAAGGCGAGAAAGAGCATCAGCATTCCCATGGTCATCAGATTTGCGGTACACCACATCATACTGGAACTGTGACAGGAAAAGGCTCCAATGGTGAAGGCGTGTGGCTACTAACGGGGAAGCTGAGACTTTGGTCCAAAAATGGTAAGTAAAGGCTTGTGGTCTGTAATTAGGGTAAACTTACGACCACACAAGTATTTGTAGTACTTTTTTATACCAAAAACTATGGCCAATCCTTCCTTCTCGATTTGGGAGTACCGTCTCTCGGTATCCGACAGGAGTTTTGAGGCGAAAGCAATGGGGCGCTCAAAACAATTATCATCACGCAGGAACAGGACAACACCCAGGCCGGTCGGTGAAGCATCACACGATATCCCAATTTCCTTAGAAGGGTCGAAATGGGCGAGGGTTGGAGTAGTGGTCAGCAATTTCTTCACGTTCTGGAAGGCTCGTTCACAGCTGCTGCTCCACTCAAAAGGTTCATCCTTCCTGGTGAGGCGGTACAGTGGCTCACACACTGTAGATAGGTTGGGTAGAAATTTCCCGTAAAAGTTGACCAACCCCAAAAATGATTTAACCTCCGTCACGCTGCGGGGTTGCGGCATAAGGGTAATAGCTTCAACTTTGTTTGCTGTTGTGGTAATTCCATGTTTGGACACACTATGTCCAAGGAACTCGAGGGATGGCTTCATAAACTGGCACTTGAGCGGGGATAACTTGTAGTTATATTTCTGGAAACGCTCCAGAATAGTGCGCAGTTGGAGGAGGTGACACTGCTCATCCTTACCACCTGATATGGTATCGTCCAGGTATCCGCCTGTGTTAGGGATGTTCTGGAGCATGGTGTCCATCAGGGCTTGAAAAATTGCTGGGGGATGAGGCGATGCCTTGGGAAGCACGTTGTAGCGGTATAAACCACGATGGGTGTTGATAACCAGGAACGTCTTCGAAGATTCATCCAGGTCCAGCTGATGATAAGCGTTAAAGCCGTCGAGTTTGCTAAAAACTGAGCAGTTTGCCATGTTAGCAAAGATGTCATCTGGAAGGGCGAGGGGATACTGTGTAATGCACAACTGATTGTTCACAGTATTCTTAAAATCTCCTGTGATTCGAACTCGACCATCTGCTTTGGGAACGACCACGAGAGGAGATGCCCAGTCGCTTGTTTCCACTTTGGAAAGCACTCCAGTTGACTCCATCAGGTCCAACTCTTTATCCACTTTGTCACGAAGAGCATATGGGATGGGGCGAGCTTTGAGGAACCTTGGCGTTGCGTCTTCCTTCAGGATGACACGAGCTTTGTAGCCCTTGATGTGATCGGCTAAAGTGGGGGTCTGGAACACACACTCAAACTCCTTCAGCAGGCTTTCCAAACTGCTTTTGGAAACTGTAACTTTGTTGCACTGTGATTCCACCTTTTTCCAGTCAATCTGGAAATAGTGGAGGAAATCCTTTCCGAAAAGGGATGAGCCGGTGCTGATGGGAACCTTTAGTTCCTGCTGTTGACCATTGTGCTCAATAGTGCAAAGGAGATCACCGACAGGCTTAAATGTCTCCTTTGTGTACGTGCGGAAAACGTACTTGGACTCGGTAAGTGGAGGAGAGGAGTGGAGGAAATTTTCATAAAAATCGTGGCTTAACACACTGGTTTCACAGCCAGTATCCAACTCCATAATATGCTGCACTCCGTTAATTTTCACTTCGATAGTGATGAGCCGCTTGGTTGAAGAACGAATATTCTTCATCTCCGAGAGTGAGTCTACACTCAAGTGGTGGTTGCTGCTTGCTCGCGCCACCTTTGGCCTTGGTTCTACAAACAGTAGCTATGTGGCCGGTCTTCCCACAGTAGTGGCATGCTGCTGTAGCGAAGCGACACTGGCGCCACGGATGCTCTGTAGAACCACAACACTTGCAGCTACCATGCTGTGTGTTGTGTGAGGAAGAGGGACGCTTGCTGCTAGCCGCTTCTGCTGAGCTGGGCTGTGGCTTGCTCCCGTGCTTGCTTTCCTCGTGGTTGTTGTTGTTCCCTTTTCCCTTGCTCTGATAGCGTGGGAATTTCCGCTTCGGCTTGCTCGCTCTGTTAGCGTCCACCTTGTGCACGTGCTCCCCTGTTGGCTGTATGGGCGGCTTCCCGCGAACCAGGGCTGTGGAGGCATCTGCTTGCTCCTGGCGGTGGCGATGAGGATTACATCCTTGAGCGCTATGGTGGTCCTTGGTGAATAGCTTCTTCTGGGCTGATTCACTCGATAAGCCAAAGATGAACTGATCCCTTATCCTGGTAGGGAGGTCAGTTCCAAACTCACAATGGATGGCGAGTTTTCGCAATGCAGCTTCAAAACTGTGCACTGTTTCACCCTTCTCCTGCTTCCTTCCCATAAATTTGAACCGCTCAGCGATTGCTTTTGGTGCGGGCTTGAAATGCTTGAGCAATTCAGCCTTGAGTTCAGCAAGTGTGTGGGTTGATGGGGCGTCTGGAGAGAGGAGAGTAGACAGGAGGGTGTATGTCTCAATCCCAATGGATGAGAGAAGCACTGCGACGCACCTGGGCTCGTTTTTAGCGGCGTCAATCTCGTTAGCCATTAGAAAACTTTCAAAAGTAGCCCACCACATCTCAATATCGTCACTTTGAGGCTCAAAAGCCTTTAAAACACCAATAGTAGCACTCATGATGACACGAGTAGAAGGAACTTTAGTTTTTTTAGGTTTTGGCGTTGATGACGACGGAACTTTCTTGGCTTTTTTAGTTTTAACTTTACGTGGAGATGTGGCACTGCTCTTGGGTGTAGATGTCCCAGCAGTTTTAGGTAGTGGTGGCGGCACAGGTATGGCACTTGTTGAAGTTGCACTCTCACTTTCTGATTTTTCGGAGTCACTGTCACTAATTGTGACGTATTCTTGGTCACACATGAAGAAAAATCACTGAAAAATAGGGTAGAAAACAACCCGAAAATTCACTTGCACATTTAAAAAGAGATTAAAACAAACCATCACTCGTCTGCCAATGAAGTATATGCGAGCCTGAGTGCGGCGTGGTGCATATAATAAGTGAGGTAAGGTACACAAGAAGGGTTCTTGGTAGAGAGAGTTCTTTACTGAACAAGAGCCAAATGAATAATACCAGATACATAATGCGTGTACATAAGGTATAGTGTAAGGTAGAAGGTAAGTTGTGCATGAACGGCACGTGAGGGATAAAATCCCGAAACACAAAGGCTGGATGTAGCATCCACATATACTACACACTTTCACCGCCGAAGAACTGCTGCTAGTTCTGATTGGGAAGCTTTGATGAGTCTAATTTTGGCGACGTGGTTTGTAGGAGAGGATTCGACTCCCAAACTTTGATGCAAACTGCAGACAAGAACCCAACCGGCTGGTTGACCAGCATCATCATTAAAAACAATGACTGGTGTCCGAGTTTTTGTTAAGACAGCCCAACTTCCCAAACACAACGTGAGCCTTACTCGTTGATCCAGCTTTCCTCTTCCGAGTCAAATGCTTCATGATGTTGTTTCCAGTATTGAACCTGAACCAAGTCTCGGTTGGGAAAGGGAGTAGCCCGGATTTGTGCCGGGTTTCAAAATGAGCAATGACTTCGGCTCTGGAAACACATCCGAGTCGGAATCCGCAATCTCGTCCCAACTCCTGACAAAGGGCAACTGTAGCTGGACTAAAATGTATTAAAATTTTTGTAAATAAAATTATTTATTTGATATTTAAAGCTGGTAGAAAGAGGAACTCACTTGAAGGAACAGGAATTAGCATGGCTTGTGATCTCCCCTCGTTTAACCAGCTGACTACATCCGTTGTCTTTGAAATTGCACTCAAAATCCTGGCTGTCCAATATCTCCTCCCAAGACCCTACAGCGGATTCTCTTGCTTCCGAAAACGACTCGACATTGTGGGCAGCGACCTCCACTCACCTCGGAAATGCAGAGGTGACAAATAATGTGGCCTTCGGAACACTGATAGATCTCTCGCTCTGGAACTTCGGTGCAGATTGGGCAGCTGCGGAAGTTTTCCATTTTTGATTGGTGAGTGAATTCGTGACTCGACCACTGTAAATAATTAAGAGAGTTCAGGTAGGCTTGCCAGATTCTTGAAGGTCGAAAGTAGTACACAAAAAATTCAAATATATATAGTATCAAAATACGATAGTTTTTTGGGTCATTTTCGCAAATTTTAAGAATATTTATTTTGTAGACCATTACGTGCCTAAAATTTAATCACGAAGGTAAATATTTGTGGAAACTAATTACGGTCAACTCTCTACTTAAGAGCACCCCATAGGGATAGCAAATATGTCCACCATTCAGAGTTTATCTTATGTATAAATCCCAAAAAAGCTATGTAATTAAGGTATTGCTGGCTTTTAAACCGGCAGTGAGGCTACCAGATTACATATTTATTGACGTTGTCGTATTAACTGTGTTTACACTGTGTTTTTCACCCGAAATTTGTCCTATAACATCAATAAAAGCATTTTAAAGGATTCGAACAATCCAATTAAATTCGTCAAAATTTGGAAGGAGCAGGGAGGCTTCTAAAAAGAGGTAATTTAACATAGAAGTGTACGGTACGGGGGAAAGGAAAATTATCTAGTATCACGAGGTGCTCTAATTGGAGGCGCTCCAACAAAGAGTCAAAACACATTAAAATCTGGAAGGCAGGTTTGCAGGGTTTCACAGGCAAGAGGTTGCCCTTAAATGTGGCTCTCGTATGTCGAGAGTTGACTGTATTTAACTCCAGGATTTTTTAAAACTGAAACAAATTTGATCCTATCTCAAAAGCCGAGAAAATTTTTTAAGTCATGTTCCTGTGTAATTCTTGACGATTGTGAACATATGCCTAGAACTGCGCTATTTGTATGCTTTCAGTGAAATTTTTTTACAAGAATCCATAAAAAGTTTACAGAACAAACTGTTACTGACTGGATTATAAGTTAGAAAATTCAAAATATTTAAACCAAAACTCCAATCCGAGATAGAGAAAAGTGCCACCGCTTGTACTTGCAAAATGCATCTATTTTTGAAGCAACAGATTATAAGGCTTGATGTTGATAACATTAGCTTTCCCTGAAAAACGAGATGTAAAAGGGCAACTTTGATTCTAAACAGTTAATGAAAACTTCCAGCTAGAAATTTTGACTGTTTTGTTACTGAGAACTCAAATTGATGCAACTCAATTTTTAATGCTTTATATGTAAAATACGTACTGTTTGAACGACAATTTTCATTCAAAATGTGGAAGTTACATTGGTATAATCCTAGAAGAAAGCCCGTAGAGCTACGGATAGTGGCGATACGTCATTCGATTGGAAATTTCATGGTTTAGTAAACTAGGTATTTAGTTTTGGCAACACATTCACTTTGACTAAAAAGCATGTTTAACCCCCACCACCACTATCCTCGTTACTACCATGATGACTGCGATAGTTACTCTTGAG
>LJIJ01004078.1:0-16201 GCA_001718145.1 Orchesella cincta
TAACTATAAATTTCGGTTCCTTTTAGACAGGAAAATTTATTTCCTACTTAGAAAATTATCATTACACGCGCGGAGGGCGTCACCCAATACAGTGTGATGGTTTTAACATTGGTTGTGAAATGTAAAATTTTATTTAGAAATGTGGAAAAAATCTTTAGAAAGCTACCAAGTCACGGCAGCCACTCAGGCAACATTTTTTAAATTTCATTTAAAAAATTATTTTCTTAAGCTTATGATTTAGTTTTTAATGAATACCTACTTAAGCATTAAATATGGTGGAACATTTCATCCTTCTGTCTTACATTTAATCTTCACTTCTAATTACATATATATCTTTCTGTTAAATGTTAAGCAAAGGCTTCAAAATTAAATGTTATTTAAGGTTGAGAGGGCATCTTGATAGGTTTTCCTTGCCTAGCTTTCTTTATTCCAACTTCAAATTCTAAAAATTGATCTACCAAATAAAACAAATATTAATGTCTATGTAGAATTTGGAAGATTAAGCAAAATGGCGTTGAAGATTACAGATTAAAAAATTTGAATTCCTTAGCTTAAATTGCAGGTTAAGGAATTTAAAATTAAAGATATTTTTTTAGATTCCACAGATTAAAGATCGCAGATTAGGCATTTTCTCTGATTCTTCAGATTACTGGTTAAGATTGAGGTAATTTAATTTTTATCTCCTATATTATAATTTGCAGATTAAAATTTTCATTTTGCACTACTAAAGTAGAAATTAAAAGTTATGCATTTAGATTATACTAGTTACAATTCAAAACACTTAAGTAAAAGTTCCAAAATAGGTCAAATCTTATTAAAAATTATTACGTTTTATTCTGAAGATGCCGGTTTAGTGTTGTACTGATTCATTACTAAAACATTTGACTGGAAAAAACCCGTAAATACTCGTAACTAGCAGTCAGACAAGGAGTTTGATGGAATACTACCAATTACATATCGATTTGTAAAACCAAGTATTGGCAACTTTTGCTGAAAATGTTAAATGCCGTTGACGAATGTAACAAGCTGTAATATTATTTCCATTAAAAGATTAATCTAATCAGAATAATTCCCCAGATTAAAGAGTACAGATTAAGTAATTCAGGTTTGGTCTTGGAGACTACAGATTAAGCCTTTTAATTTGGTTCACGAGATTAGAGATTACAATCTTAATCTCGATTACGTAATCTGATTGTTTAATCTGGATTAATTCCGAACCCTGTGTCTATGGATATTTGGTTAACTCCTTGAACAATTGAAGCACTATGAAAATACACATGATGACCTCATAAACATGACCTGCAACTGCTAATTTCACAATTTTAGCTTTTTCTACAACTCGTTTGTTCTATTTTTGTGAATTTTTAAGCTTGGATTTGTTTCGCCAACGTAAATACTGAAAAGCGTCGGTTCTTTGAGTTGAATGTGGTATGCTCAGTGGTGGAGCTACAGGGGGTGCAGCCGGTGCGACGCCCCTGGCCCCACCGGAGGTTTGGGGGCCCTCGCGGTCGGTGCCAAAGAAGGATTTTTTATTGGATTTCGAACTACGTGGAAATATTTACTGGTTTCGTGGTTAAAGCCAATTGTATCTAATAATGTTTGACTTATTTTATCAAAAATTGGTGTGATTTTTTTTATGTATATATGTAAACCTATTACTCAGAGTCACTGTATAAATTTTTTCTCTCCAAAACTTGGGCCTGTTTTTCGTAAGCAAGGTGACCAACTGAATATAAATCCTATGTTAGTAAAAAGTAACGCTTGCAATATTTGAAATAACTGAACTGAATAAGTACTTGAATACTCATTTAAGTATATTCAGAACCAACCCCTTACAATAACAATTATTTGCGCATTGTTTGGTTGAAATAATGCGTGCTGAATGAGTAATCAATAATTGAGTAATGTAAATGCACAAAGTACGTATCAGACCAACAACAGAATTGTCACTAACTTTGCATACTGCTATCGAAACAGGCAAGACCGGCCAACCCAGTATTTCATCGACTTTGTTCTATAATTTTAAATGTGATATTTAAGACATGAACTTGTGCCATACATTCAATTTTGTATGTTTGTTCTTATGAAAACACGGCTGGGTCCGATTTCATTCGTGATTTAGTTGTACGCTGCATTACAGCCAGAAGGATCCCTCGAAAACACGCTCTTTATTCCAAAAAGATTAATTTGCGATCCGACCGGATCATATTTTCAGGGAAACCATATACACTAAAATCAGCACCATTTTTTGCGTCGGACACGGGTTATGTAGTAGAAAATATGATCCGATTGTGACTTCTACGTTGTCGTGAATTTTAAGGTTTTCAAAATTTTAATCACCAGGAAATGCAATCTAGGAGTTAAGCTTTTAAACTAAAGTGAAGGAACCAAAAATTTGTGCCAGTATAGACGAGTTTCACCGTTTCCAATAAGTTTTATAACATTTGGTGACTATAAAAGTTTTTTATCGATCCTCGAAATTATTTAGAGCAAATTCATTTCGGGTTTCACGTTTCGATTACTTTAATAGACATTTTAAATCTGCAGAAGTTAAAGCATAATTGGGCCACAAAAAGGCCAAAATGGTAAATATAATTTGGGTTTTAATTAATGTTCCGCACAAGGGATATTTATGTAACAAAACCGCATGAATCTCCAATGCCTTAACCGTATATGACTTTTAATCCCATAAATATCCCTTCTGCGGAAGTCTTCTTCCGTCCTTCTTCTAGTGAGCCTAACATGCGTCTGAAAAGTGTTAGTTTTGAGTCTGTTTTAACCGTTTCTGACTATTTTTAACTGTTTTGATGTTTTCAAAAAATGTACCCGTGCTAGTAAAGGATTTTGTAGCATAGTTTGTGTAAAACAAATCGTAAGCTAACTTGATAAATCCATTTTCAAAAATAAAATCTCCGCCATTTTGTTTTCGAAAACGTATTGTGTCTCAGCCGTTGCTTGAAATTTTCAAATTCGGACAACGACAACTATCTTCAAAATCAGTGAGGTATTAGATTCCCATGTCAGTAGAAAATCGATGCAACAGCTGTTGTCCCGTTTGATATGGAATCACCCATACGTTTTTCAAAAATAAGTTTCAACTAAAAACCTGGGATTTTTGAGTTGCTGTCCTATTTGAATACCAACTTAGGAATGTTTAATATTGACACAAATTTGGTCATCCCAATATTGAGTTTCACTAATACCATATGCAAAGAATGACATGGTCCCGAACCCATTTCGTGTATTTGTTCAAAAAGCAGCCGAAAGGTAAAAAGGCAAATACAAGTATTGTTTACATTGCTTAAAGTTTTTGAAATCTAAAATCTATACCGCAAACAATTTTAACTCAATAGAATACATCCTGTTTTTTTAGCTAAACAGCTAAAGACACACTAAAAGCTGAAATATCTGTGTTTGGAACATAAATAATTTAAAAACTGAGTTGATGTGCGCCTGATTGTTTAGGATAGTGTCCATTTGCACTAATGGATCGGCATTAAAACTACATCTTCGTTTTAACAAAAAGAACCCAGCTATTACAAACATTAATTGTAATCGCCCAATATTTAGGTAACATAACCACCTTTTGTTTGTAATGTTTGAATGTTGATTTTGTTCCCGTGTGTCAATAAATTTAAATTGTAATATACTTCGCACCACACGTCTAAACAAAGCCTAATGCTAGGTTGAAATCTTGTTCTACAATCTTTAGGTTAACAATTTAGTAAACTCCACACATTTATCAAAGCCAAAAAACTCCAACATTTCAACATTTTGTGGTTATTAGCCACCGTTTGACTAGACATTTCATATGGTTTTGTTATCTATCCCATACTTAATTACAATAATAGTTATTAGGGCAAACCTTAATTGATATAAAGCGTAGACTACTGAATTTCGATTTATTAGATTGTAAATTTTCACATAACAGAAAACAAAGTAGACTAGACAGAATAATTGGCCGTAATATCAGGTAAGGAAAATCTGTGCGTACTCCAATATTTCCCAAGAGAAACTAAACATTTATTATGATAATAATTATTATCATAATGAATATCGAGTGGCACCAAATAAAACTGAATATTTATCACTGTTTTCAAGTGTCTGCTAACACCACTGTTATACAAACAAGAGCGAGCAGTAGCAAAACAAGTTTCAAGAACATACAATTCCTTAAACAAGTCAATATGCTCAAATCTCTTGTATTTATTCCATTCCTTATTGGTAGCTACGCTAGAACCAGTAAAATTCCGGGGTATAGCTATAACTGGAACACGGAAACTGAAAGAGTTTCACAAAAATACAAGACTTTAGCGCGGTCCTTTGGATTATTGCTGGTTTCGGTAGTAAACTCATTCGCAATTCGGAAATACAAACAACAAGGCGACATCCTACAATTGAGTTTTAGCATCATTGGCCAAGCCGCGACTCAAAGTATTGCTTATACTATCTGGCTTAATTTTTGTGATGGCGGAATCATGCTCAAAATTTCTGAATTCACTTACTGATATCGGTAAAAACTCAACTGTTATAAAAAATACATCAAAGTCGTGCGTTTGTAAATTTTAAATACCAAGTTTTGCTTCTCTTTCAGATTATCAACTTGTAAAGACAAAACAAACAGTAAAAATTGCGATAACTATCTGCAAGGGATTTCAGATGATTGAAGTTGTGACTCCTTGGTTGGTCGGCTTTGGTTCTGGTTTGCTTCCATGTTCCGGTCTCAATTTTCTGGCAATAATCAACCCTTTATGCGGGAAGAAAAGAGATACTATTTCTTTTCCAAATAAGGCACTAGAGCTCCTCATCGTATCATCCGTAAACGGGGTAATTTGGAAGGTAATGATGAGCGTCGGAGTTCTACACTGCACGCATATTATTATTGGTTTCACCTGTCAGGTAATAATATGCAAGAGAATGCGAAACAACTCGCCCTTCAATCCAGTGGTGTATAAAATGATGCAGTTGGTAAATATGTACTTCAATCAATTTCACGGGAATTTTCTATTTGCAATGATGGGAGCATTTTGCACAGGACTGGCTTCTTTATTGTATGTTTTGTTTAATGCAATGATAACATCTACAGGGAATTCAACACCAGTCCTAATATTACTGTGGAATGCGGCTGTAGTCGTAAATATTGTTGTTATAATATTGTATGCATTTGGTGTTGCTGGAACCCTACATACTTTGTCCGTAGAATTGTTAGCGCGTGCTCGACTTCTCGATGGTTCTGGTAGCGATAGAAGGAAAAGAGTTGAGGCAAAAAGAATGTTACGGGCGTGTGTACCGATAAAAATCACGTTTGGGATGAGCAGTTTCATTGAGAAAGAGACACCACTTCATTTGTTTCAGTATTCTATTCAACGATTCATTGATTTGTTGTTGCTCAGTAAGAAGTAGTTAGATGGTTATCTCTAAAGAAATTGAAAAATGAAACTAATGGTAACAATTGAGAACGTAATAAGTAGTACTCAACCAATTATAATTTTGATTGTGTCAGCTTGCTCGTGGTAAATGTGATGGAGTTTTAAGCGTACGCGAAATTCGTCCATTGTTGTAGTTTTTTATTAATAAAGATAAAGAAAGCCACATTATAACAGTTAAGTATTGTCGATTTGTTTCCAATAATTTTAGTATTTTTTTGTTTCTGACTGTAATTTTTTTAAATTTGAAATATTGCCAAAAAGTTTTAAAATAGAATCTTAACTTATAGGAAAACTTGTTACATCGTTGGGGCAAAAGATAACATGCTTCATGATTTGTTGTTGATAGATGACAGATATTGTATATAAATAGTAGTGAAAAAGTTGAATTCAATAGTTATATTTTATTTAAAATTATTCCACGCTCACAAAGAAAGCTACTTGACCGGGCCTGCAGAATCTTCTTGGCCTAAAAAATCTTCCGGTGAGGAGGCTCAAAATCTTCCAAAGAAAATTTGAATTCTTGCGTACGTATTCTTGCGATATTAATGACTTTTTCCGATTTTCTTCCGGTGAGCTCCAAACCCCAAACAGAAGATTCTACAGCCCCGTTACTTGACGAATATTGTTATACAAACGCAAATGTTTCATATCTGTTATTTTCTTTAGTGACAGAATAAATTTAATTTTTATTAGAGGTTAAAAATCATTGTCGATGATTTTAAAATCCAATCCTTTTAATATAAATTGCAATGTCTATCAGAATTGGTCAGCCACTAGAAGTCAACGTACAAAATCCTGTAAATTCAAATGCTTTGCTCTTTTATTCTTTGTTTCTGATACATAAAAAGAAACAATCAATCGGTTTAATGCAGCAATAGGGAAAACCTATCAATAAACATGTTTTTCGACCTTAGAGAATACTTAGCTTTACCTGCCTTTTAAAGCGGAATAAACGTGCATTTACGGCCAAGTCATAAATATATTAGTCCACATTTTTTACAAGCATCCCAACCAGCCACAAACTGTAGAGCAGAATTATGCCTAATTCAACATACTTTTGTGGTTATTGAAATGCTAGTGTCGTAAAAAAATCAATCGCCATTGGTATGGCATTGCAAAATAAATTGGCGCTTAGGTAATTTCAATTCGAACAGGAAAACTCATTTCGCGGACTATTAGTTTTTCTCATTATAAACTGAAATGTTCATCATCTTATAAGGCTTGAGATAATCAAAGTGTTTGCTCAGTTTCAAACATCACTCTTACCTTTACCAATTGTTGAAGTTGGATTTTGTTATTTCTTGAACACGTATTTAAAAGAATTTTTTTGTATTTTCCAAATCCATGCATTACTTCTGAGTTAGGCTTACACAAATTTACTGTCAAACGTTTACGCTCAGATTTATCTACCTTCAAATTGTAATATATTTGGCAAGCTCGTTTTCTAAACAGTTATTCCATCAGGTTTTTTAAATATTGAGACTAGTTCAGCTGCTGTCAAGAGTGTTGAAGATCTCATTCACAACAGCTAACCGTGTAGTAGTTCTACTCTATCCGAACTCGACTCCTTTGCCATGTTGTGCGATAAAGGTACCGTCTGATTTCATAAAAATGAAGAAAATGGAAAGCATTAGATTTTCACTGCACTTAGTATTACTATGTTACATTATAAATCAACACCCTTCCAATCTTTTGGCTTGCGGCTACTTGAGTCACTTCTTCAACACACGACTTCCTCGCATTGCATCATAGCTTATTTCCACGGCTCCGAAGAGCTACAAGCAATTGAAGAAAGCCATGAAAAATATAATCTTCTCGCAGACTCACGCTCAAATAATCAGTTATCGCAGCATTGCATTCAATACGTGGTTTTCGGACGGCAGTACATGAAAACAATTAACAGAACGGTTTTCCGCTTTGAAGACCTGGCACCCGTCATCCTTTTTCCGTTTCCAAACTCCAAAGACCCGGAACTCAACTCGGAGTATATGAAAATGTAATGTTGAAAGTGTTTTACGTGGATTTTTCACTTTCAGCCTATCCACTGTTTTTCATTGTGGACAATAGGGAGGTGTACGAAAATAAGAAAAACACAGTGCGACTCTACATTCATGACCTGCCCAGCTAGCAAGGTTTTTGTTAAGTTTAAAAAAATAAAAGAGGCAAATGGTGAAAACGACACTACTTGCACACTGGCACTACATATGCAACGACTACTGCCCTAGCCGTTGGTTGAAAGCTGGAGACTTTGGAGAGTTCCTTCCACCGATAGACTTACACAAAAAACAAGTGTTTAAAGCAGATCAACGGCGAATCCCAATTGACTTAGAAAATAACCGCGCAAGGTTTAAGCTAGATTATCTTGCTGCCTGCTCTAAAGTCGGACGAGAACTGTCTTCGCTCAACTGTAACTACGACGTGATGGCATCAATATTACTTTCAAATGTGCACAATTTTACGCTTGACACTTATAACACCTATTTTAAATTGGATAAAAAAGCATTTTTAGAGTTGGAAGACAAACAGTACATACTCACCGCGATGGAAATTAGGATTAAGGGTAACGATGATATTCATAAAGTCCATGAAGCCACTATGTTCTCAACGAGGCATGACTTCGTGGTGCAGTATTGCAGTAGGGACCAGGGCGGCGGCGAAAGTGGCGTAAAACACTGGATTGCACCTTTTACATTAAGACTTTGTTTTACTTATTTTGTTTGTTAGCGGTTCATTTTTTAGTTGCAATCAATTTAAAGTATTCATTTTTCCGATTCAGTTTCCCTAGTAGTGGGCATTGTTGGCTTATCCATAGGGCAGTATACACAGGTAATACCTGCTAAGCTGGTCATTTTTACGAGCATTTGTGGCCTTATTGTTCGTTCGTTTTACGAAAGTCAGATAACTAGTTTGGCAATTGTTCAGCAGCCAGAGGAAACAATACAGAACCTTAACGAACTGTTTGAAAAAGGCTACAAAATTCTTACGTTCAATGAGCAGCCAACGGACGTATTTGAAGTAGATTTCAAATTACGAAAGATGGAAAACATATTTAATGAAAGCTTCTTCAAATTCACAAGCATACACGCTGTAGATAGAAGGCAGCAACGGTCAACATATTTAGGAACGTTTAATGAAACAACTAGATATGCAGCATACGTTACCTCAAATTACATTACATATATGCGACACTGCCCTGGGAGACGCAATCTGTACGAAAGGAAACAGGCTTTGACGATGTCAACTGCCATGTTGTACCAGACCGATTCCGCCCAACTGAAAGGTACTGGCAGTCCTTCACACTAAACCGATATTGGTTAAGAAAATCGCTTCTGTTAATGGAAGCAGCGGGATTACGTACATGGGATACTTGGTTTCATTGGATCAACACTCTCAAATTTATTCTCGTTGAAAGAAAACAAATGAAAAAAGGAACTTGGATGGGTAAGAGCTATTTTATGAAGACAGAACTGGGACCAGCCTATATAAAAGTTCAGGAGTTTGGATCTTTTATGTTATTATCACTTTGCCCACTTCTATTTGGCATAGTGATATTGGTTGTGGAACTCTGTTCGAAATATATAAACCAGGTTAACCATGACAAAGTTAAAATTATAATAGTTAAAAGTATTTAAACTATTTTAGTTTTTTATTCCACATGTTTGAAGTAGTATAAATGAATGATTCTAGAGCTGTTAGAAAAGTGTAGCGCGATTTTTTGAAAAACGGAATTAAGATTCCCATTTGAAAATGCTTTTTAAGCTTCTTTATCTATTTACTCAATCATATTGGGTAGCTTATAAAGGAATGGAAGTTCAGCATGGTATTAGAATATATGCTATAAGCAAAACATTTTCGTATCGCCATACCAAACTTATGACAAGTTTGGTATGACGATACCGAATACGATAAGTTGGGCTCATGAAAACTTTGTGACACACTTTTACTTCTTGATACAGTTTATTTTTTGAACAATCGCATGGTTTTGTACAAAAGGTGATTACTTATGTTTGTGCTCTCTAACTCTAAATTGTACTGTAAATAAAAGTGGGATATTTAACAAACGTTTATGCAAGAAATTCAGAAACAATACATAATTCCTAAGGAATTGCTCAATTATTAAATTTTAATGCAAAATATTAATTCGCATACCTAAGCAAATAATTTTTTGATATTACGGGAAATATATGATGTGCACGGTTAGAACAGATGAGACAGCAGGTTAGCCGATCTTGGCACCATTGGACTATTGGGTCGTTGCTGTGATTGCATGTGTTGTGGTATTTGACATGATAGTTCGTCGGAACAGATAAAATGTATTTAGGAAAAGGGGACCGACGATTTTCTAAGATAGTACATACATATTTAAATCAACTCAGGCTTAAAGTTTACTAATTACGTGAGCTTAGGAAGAACGAATAATAAATTAATAACATGGTTAAACATTAAATACAAAAGATATTAGTAGCAAGATATATCACATGCTCGTTGGCAACTCTTCATTATTAAATAATTCAAATTCCTGTATATTCAAATATTCTACTTTGTAAATCATTGGTTCTGATACACAACAACAATCAACAGAAAAAAATCAAATAACCTTATGTTTAGCTTTAAACTTCTGACATAGTATTGTACGTATATATTCTTTCTTTTTTTAACAGGTTAAAACGCTCAGTTACCGTCTAATCATCGTTCGTATTTTTTAAAAGCATTCGAAGCAGTAAAAACCTCAAGAGTAGTACGCCCATTTTCTAAAAAACATTTTGGTTATAAAAATCCTATTACCACCAAACAATCTACAGCCATTGGTTTGACATAGCTAAAACAAATTGATGCTTAGGTAATTCGAATTCGAGCAAGAAAATTCATTTCCGCAGACGATTAGTTTTTCACATTATAAAACTGAAATGTTCATAAGACGTGAAAGGGGGAAAGCAATTAATTTGTTTTCAAACTTTGAAATATATTTTGTTTTGTTTTCCAATAGTTGAAGTTACATTGCGTTATTCCAAACTTCTTGAACACGTCTTTTAAAGGAAAAACGTCGTTTTGTTTAAAAATTGGAAACGAAAGTTACAATGTTTTATGCAGTTATATCAGAGGCTATCTAATAATTACGTTTCATGAGAAACTCAACTCAAACTTTTATCGGATATCCTTAAAATGAGAAAGGAATGCAGTCCTTTCCTTTTCTCTCCTTTTCTCGCAATCCTTTGAGCTGCGGCCAATTGATTTAGTTGGACAGCACTCATCCCTTTAGCGACTTTTTTTTAGATAACACGCAGTTTATCAGAGCCAGTTAGCAAGATTCCAAAGAGCTAGGGCTACGAGGAAACCCACATAAAATACAGTATTTTTGTAATATTTAGGGTTTCGGCCTTGCATTTGTATTTACAAGCAAATCGTATGACAAACTTACATGTGTAAGCGTAAAAGGTTTGCGTTTAGATTAATCAAACTTAAAACTGCATTTAAATTGACAAGTTCGCTTTCTAGATAGTTATTTCATCAGGTATTTAAATGTTTAGGACTAGTTCGGCTCTCAAGAGTTTTGACAAGCTCGTTCAAAACAGATTACCATAAAATAGCTCTAAAAACTGCATCTGCTGAACCAGTTATTTACTTTCTTATCAAGAGATTACAATTTTGCCACTTTGCTACAACTCATTTAATCTAATACAGCCATTTCATGGTCAAAAAGATGAGAATGCACCGAATGTTAAATTTTTTGCTTTTGTTTATTACATTTAAATGTTTTAACACACTTATTTTGTTACCCAATGTTGTTAAACTTGGAGAGCACCTGGAGCCGTTCAAAGAATGCACCTTGTATGTCGTTCAAAATATCGCTGAAGAAAAGGTAAAAATTCTATCAATATTTTATACAATTAAAGTTATTTGGTTTTTACACACATTTATTAGGATCAAATCAGTCCATAGGCTCAGTTATAAACTTTTCAATTTAAAAAAATAGGACACGATTTCAAGGGATTACCATCTGGAGCCATTCAATTTTCCAATTATACTTGCTAATACAAATACGACCCAGCTTTTGGAGAGCGACCGTCTTACTGGAATGATCTGTTCAGCTGTAGAAATAAATTGGGAAGTGAAAACAAAGAAGGAGCTGTTCACTACATCCTAAATCAAACTAACGAAGAAAGCAATTTCAAATTTTGGGCACCACCCCCTCCAAAACGAAACTGCGGAGTGATGATTTATTTAGATCCCAAACATGTTCAAAATGGAATCATTATGCTTTAGCAGTGCCCTACAATAACTTCCCAACCACGTTTCCAGACCCGCTATTTAATAACTCAGATTTTGCCACAAATAAGCTTAGGATGTTTCCATTTGGTGAAGCGAATTTTGGCAAATATTTTATACATGTAAGAAAGGAGCGTACTCAACCGCAATTCATCGATCCGTTTTACAATGAAATTGAGTATTCAATCAAAACATTGTAGGAAAACGAGCGCACTTCCATAAAAAATAAAGTAGTTACACCGACCCAGCTAATCTTTTGGAGATTAGGGACTATAACCGTGGCGTTTACACCGTAGTAAAAAGTAACTTTGTTCGGAAGCCCAACAATCGTAAATTTTGTCAACGTCTTGAAGACTTCAGTGAGCACAGTCAAATTCAAAATTCCATCCCGATTCCCACCATTATAGAACACATTACAAATGATATAAAAAATATTTATCATTTTCATTCGTATAAATTTAAATTTCGTTGAACTCATTGGTACTCTCATGGTTTTGAAAATTCAGCCGGCTTTTTAACAAAAACTCTAAATATCATGAAAACTAAAAATTCGGTGACCACCATTATTCTTTCAACAATCTCACCCAATTCCACAATTTTAAAACTACCCGCAGATGGTGCACTCTAAGGCAAATGTCCTTTTCTACTTTCTGTAAATCAACCTTTTATATTTACTGAGATTTTTGTAAGCAACAAACAAAAACAGCTCCATTTTGTCACTTGCGCCACCAGTCCTTTCGTTGGCACTCTTTCTTTCAAGGCGTACACATCAGCGTTTGATAAATACATTTGGACGATGGTGGTTACAAGTGCAATTATGAGTGGAATTATGCTACAATTACAAATAAAAATCAAGGCTATCGTCCGAAAGTTTGTTGATGAAAAACTATTATCAGGAAGCAATCCTAAACAGATCATAGATATTTTTCGGGATTCCACATTTGCCTTCAACGTACTCCTCTGCCAAGGTACAAATGTTATTCACAATCATTGCATTTTCTGTGCAGCTTGGATTTTGGTTGAAATAGTTCTCAGCAATACGTACCAAGGGAAATATATTGAGGAATTAGCGGCTCCGTTGGAAAAATTTAGATTTCAAACACTACAACAACTTCGCGAGTTCAACTTCACCATAGTTTCACCTACCATTAACGACAAATGATACCGCAATCGAATACAACGTGGATTTTATGATATCAGTGTATTGTTGCGTCGTCGTAGACTCAAAGTGTAGGTTATAAAACATGCTTGAACTTTAAATGATGAAATTAATTAAGTTTGTAAGACTATTATATTTTTACTCAAAAGAAATTTTGTATTTCCTACGTTTATTTATTGAATTACGGGACCCCACGGGCTTTAAAAGACAATGGATATACACGTAAGACATGAAAGCATCTCTAGCTAAACTCAAGCAGCTTGAACTGCAACAGCTCAAGGGAAGAAGATCAATGTTAAAATGTGTCTACAAAAAATCTCCTCAAAGCAAGTAGGAGAAGAAAGTCTGCGGACATACTGGAGAACTGAAGAATGCATGGAAACTAAGAAAGCGTGCATCTCTTGCTGGACAGATGCACGTGCCACAGCTAGCTGTATACTATACAAAGGGAGAATCCAGACTGCCATCAATAGGAATGTGTCAGATGCTGCCACTGTAGTACGCTGTACAGTATACACAATAAAATACATATGCAAGGAGAATAAAATATGTAAACATCTTTGACAAAATAATTATAACTTAACACATTGACTATCCCGAAATATATTCTTAGCCTATCTATACAGAAAAAGATTCTACCCACGGGATGTCTATACACATTATTTTTTGGCCAAAAGCAACGTCCACAGTGTCATTTAAAGCACTTTTAAACATTTCACAATAGAAAACATAGCATCTTAATGCATAATACATAATGAACTCAAAATAGTCTCTAAAGAGTGAAATCCGTCCCCAACACAAAATGTATGAAGCAATATTCTACCATCTACCAAATTTGAAGAAGATACTTGACGAGATGTATCTTTTATCAAATGGTCGGACTACTGTGGCCGAATTTCTCCAGATTATTACACTAAAATTGTCAAAAAATGTGGTAATACGGCTTTCACCGGTGAGTATGTAAACGCCTACCGTATGTTCCTAGAGTTGTAGAGAGTGTATTTGGAAAACGATAGACTGAATGAGCAAGTAACAGTTAACAGAAAGCCGTTTGGGCATTTGTTTGAAGCCCTCATTTTTAGAAATGTTCCATGACCTCTGGCAGTGTATTCGCATAAGGTAAAAGGAGTTTTTGAATCGGGCTTAATGAATTTATGGAATGAGTGAGCATTTAGAATGTGTGGAATGGCACAGTGAGTATGTCTAGGAGGTCGAGGAAACATACTCGAGCAATTTCTCTCAACGGGAACTATGTGTCAGTTTTCAGTATTTATGGGATGCTGCTGCTGACCTGTTTTTTCGTGTTTTTTTGTGGGCATTTGAAACATAGAATTATTGAAATTTTATGCAAGTAACATGGCAGAGCTTGCACAATATTCCTGTCACATTCTGGGGCAGACAAACATTTAACAAATTGAAGGGAATGTCGGTTAAAAACATCACATGACAGTTGTACCAATACCGATATGTAGGTAAAAATTTGTAAATTTTCAGCATAACAATTTTCAATTGTTACGTTTTATTTTAAATCACTTAAAAACGGATTGTTTTAAATTAGTTTGGTTACAGAGAATACTAGATTTCAAAACGATTTTAGCACATAAGGGTTGTTTTCAAAGTTTTGCGCGTATTTTTTCGAATTTCAAAAATCCTTGATTTTGCCCCTTGGGCATGTTGTTAGCTATATGTCTTCAAAAACTAAGGTCAATCGGACGAAAAACCTATAAGAAAATGCCGTCCTTTTAACTGCCCATGTCGATTCTTTTATTGCCCGTATCAAATGTGGTAACGGGTACTTCCGTCCATCATAGACTTGCCACACGGGGTCAATTTGCGTCCATCATACTTGCGTCATGTGTCATTTGCGTCCGCACTATTGCGTTCTAGCTTTGCGTCCCAAACTATATGCGTTCTAGGAAACTTGCGTCCATGTTTATATGCGTCCGGCGGAACTTTGCGTCTAAAAATGCTCCTAGGTGTTTTGCGTCCGTATTATTTGCGTCCCATACATTAGAAGCAATTTACAAAAAATCTCTTGCATAATGAAATTGTGAAGGTTACTGCTACACGGCATCTGGCATCTACTCACAGAAACAGAAAATTTCATCAATGTAAACTCTACGAATCAATAATTAATCGGAAGATCATTCCGGCCCACGAACTGAGACCTGAACCGAAAATCCCGGTAACTGCAGTCGCGATTACGGGATTGGCATTATAATCCATACCCTAACCAATCTTAACTTGCCCTAACCAGAATGACCATTTATCGTGCATAACTTAATGTGGTCTGTAAAATTAGCATAAGTTTCAATTGGGAAAATTTTTGAGAGGCAATCGACTTTCATACACCTGCTGGAATTACTCCAATAGGTTTAACCAACATTGGTATGTGTCTGCCCCGCCCAGCTAACCAGTTTTCGTCATGATCGCTAAGAAAATCGGATGATATCGTTTACATTTTGCTAACGAGGTCTGGACGATTAGTTGAACATCGCTGATGATTAGTTAGCAATTTGTCGGATAAATGTCAGCAGAATCGCCAGCAATTCTTAGGATTTCATAGCGATCTGCAGTATAAGCCATTTCATGACGATTTCGTCACTAATACGATAAAAGTCGTTATCATGATGGTTTTCATAATAGCAATGCATAAAGCAAACATTGACAACGAAGTAATCACGAATTAACACTTAATTCATGTGATTGACAAATGCAAACTGGCCAAATAAATCATAGTTCGTAGTAATAGATAACGCTTATACATGAAATAGTTGTTGAACACTCAAATAATAACATGGACATAAAATTGAAGAAAGACTTCCACTGGAGTCGTCGAAAGCTACGATGGTGATGTGGAATCATTGTAAAGGATGCTTTTTATATTTTCAAGTCTGTAATGTGCCCTTAAACAAGAATGACAAAGGCACTTTAAATACATTAGCTTTTAAAGATGATATAATTTTGTTTTCATTAACAAAAATTAACTGTCATCCGCCTGGCCTTGAACTGTGAAGGTGATGGTGACAGTGATCCGGTAAATCCAAATGCTTTCGACAACAACAACAATTGAAAATGAAAACCATACACGTACTAGCACATTTAAAATTTGCAAGTAATGAGTTGTTTCAATTTGGTTTCATTTTGTTACCATTTAATGACACCCAGTGCAGATATGTCATAAAAACTGTGATGAGAATTACAAGTTGGACCTACTACATCTCGTTGATCTAATCTTTCAGCGGTTGTTGTAAATTAAAACCCACAAAACTTCTTGATACTCATGCATATTGACGAAAGTAAACTAGTTGTACAACTAAGATAAAAAGAATTATACCTGCACATT
>LJIJ01004079.1:0-16197 GCA_001718145.1 Orchesella cincta
GCAGGAGAAACCAATCACCATCGCGAGCAGGATGGTTAATACGATTTGTCTGGAAAATACCATATTGGGTAATATAACTGGAATTGTACTGGTGAGTAGATTATTTGTGCTATTTGCTATTGATACGGCTACATTTTGTTGCTTAAAAAAAGTTAGAAACTTTCAAAGTGTTGCCTCAAGACCAATCACAATAGCCAGTTCTTTTTGCAAAAAAATGCATTTTAAAACAATGAAAATTACCTGCAAACAATCGAAAAATAAAAGGTTTTAGAAAGCTTAAAGAACTTGTGTCCTTCAAGCTTATTATGCACCTTCAGGTGCATTTCCCCATCTGGTGTATCAAGTATATCTTTGTGTAGTAGTAAAAAAACCGTTGGTAATCAAAAATATACAAGAGTTAGCCTTTTTCTTGTGAGTCACATTTTTATTTAGCCTAAATTAGAGAAGCAGGAACGATTTCAAACTATTTTATGCATACAACAACAGAAATATATTTATTAAAATTTGATACTGTATTAACTACTAGTTGATCCACTTTCTCCAAGCCTACCAAGGGCATTGAAATTGCTCAACTAGGTAAGATGCTTAGGTATAACTAAAACTATAACAAACGTTTATTGTACATTTACATATTACCGTATTTAAACACCATATTCCTACAGCTAACAATAACCGCCTAATTGACCTGCACAAAATTACTACTGCCTTACAAATTTTTGATTTAACTTCCACCACAAATACAAGCAAAGCTGCTAGTACCCAAACAGCAAAACTACAAATACACAACAATATTACCTCTTAAACTCGATATATTTTTCACCGCCTGTCTCTTCTTCCTCTCCTTCTTTAACAATATTAATTCCTGACAGCTTTGGCATAAATCCACCATAAAATCCGTCCACCACTCCCAAATTCCACTCATATGAAGTCCGTCCATTTTTCTAAGAACTAGAGGGCTCACCCACCGAAAAAACACTAAGCCGTGGTGAGTACTGAATAGGGATTTCCTACTTAAGAAAACTTTGCCCTTCTTGCTCTCTTTTCTATTGAGATTGTAATATTGTAAGCTTGAGTATCCGGCAAGAAAAATGCACTGTTGTTGCAAGCATTAAGATGTGGATCTTCTAGCAAATTCGTTTCATTCAGTAGATATTTTCTCCATTGAGGATGAACTCGAGTGTGATTTAAAAGGTATTCTGATTTTTCGACATATTTAATTTAGTGAAGGAAAATGGGGCGGCTGTGATCTACTGAAGCAAACATGTATAGCTCACTCGGCATTACTACTGAGTAATGTTCGCCAGCCAGCCAATTCGAAATCACTACCTTGGAAAACCCCCAGGCTTCAACATTAGAAATACCTCCAAAAGACACAATTCTTGTGTATATACTAAAGTTGTACTTAACGAGCGCATCGAATGTGTCAATCGGAATGGCGCCGCGAGGCAACGTGATTTTAGTGATATTCTTATTTTGTACGCATTACTCAACACTAAACTCATGAGCAAACATGGACAAAAAGCTAGCTGGAGTTTTCGGTTATAATAAACTTCTCAGAGATTGGATTCCTTGCTCAAAGAAAACCCTCATTGTTGTTGTATAAACACTGAAAAATGTTCCCAGTGTCCAAAATTTTACCAAGGAATACATTGGTCGATGTCTTTTTATCTATTTTTACGATTACGACTGACACGAAGGTGACTGCTATTATGGTAATGGCAATCCACATCCAGATGCGTGGCTCAAATATATTGAAGAGCTCTTGGAAAGGTAGTCCATTAATTGGTGCGGTACCACAACTCACAAACAAGAGCCTTTTTATGAAATTTATAGTGGGCTTGATCATAGTTACCAACCTGTCCAATAGCAAAGTTTGGTACAGCACTAGACTCGTCAAATGCTACACCGTCATCGTTGGCGTTGCTCCATCTATAGCGAAACTCCAATATTTCAAACTGAATGTGCCGTTGCCCCACTATTGTTTGAAAAAAGCAACTTAAATTCAAACTCATATTGAATTTTGGCCTCGATTGGCTGTTTCGCGAAACAGTAGTTTATAGGGACTAACGTTTCCCAGCGTTACCATTAGCCGCGTATTGAAAAAACGCCGTTGCGAATTCTCCCATAAGCTGGCCGTGCCAGTGTATATTGTCTGTATCTGAATTGAGGACCTCAAACTTTCCTCAAGAGTCTTTCTGAGAAGGATGTTCCAATGTTTACAGGAACAGCCATATTTTTCTGGTCAGGTTTGCAATGACGGCAAAATAGGATAACGTCGTTCAACTGGATAACTGAAAGGAAAACTTCTCTACGTCGAATGTCACCTCTTCTTTTGTTGACGTCAGTATAAATGCGTGCTCCGTTGTACCCTCCAGCAAGAAGCAGGGCGAGCAGACCTTGCAAGTAAGCTCTCGGGCTGCTTGTCATGTGTCCGGCTTCGAATCCCCTGGGTCGTTTGCAAAAACTCCCAGCTCGCCCTGCTAATCGTCCTTGGCTCTGTGTTAGTACGGGGGACGTAATACTGTAGTCGTTGTCCACGAGGGAGGTGGCTATAACACTGCAGTATTCCCTGTAGTGTTTCCCTTCACTATAGGAAGATGAAATGGGACAGATCGCAAAAATCCTAATAATAATGGATTAAGTCGCTCGTGTATCATGTTGGATCCAGGGATCCAGATCAGTGTTAAGCAATGATCAGTGTTAAGCAGGCTCCTATGATCGTGTGATGGCTCATATGATCGGTGTGAGTAGGCACACATGATCGGTGTGAGTAGGCACATATGATCACGGGGACCAGTAAATACATACATGTATAAGGATCAAGTATTAAGTAGCTGGACTGGCGCAAAAAAAAACAATCGTAAAAAAACAACTCAACGTATTAAAGTAAGGGTGGCGAGGGCTGAAAGCCTGTTCGATGTAGTTTAATGGACAATCATATTTATTTGTCAGCATGGAATTATTTTGAAGAACGAAATGAATTTCCAAACGAAATTCAAAAACTGTTTTTCCCTGCGATTTTGACGATTTTCACTATACTATTAACATGGCTTAACTTGCAATTTCGGTAACACTTTAGTTTAATCGAACAGAACATGTCAAAATCTCTATAAAAAGTTCCCGTTTGGTCTTAAGATTTTGTTTTGTCTTACTAACTGAACAGTTTAAAAAGTGCAAATTTGGTCAAAATCGAAAAAATGCTTGTAAAGAAAAATCAAAAAATTCAACTTTCCCTAGCGTTTATCACTATACGTAAATATTACAAATGCCACCATGGCACGAAATAGTTTACTTAGTTGGACAAATAGCACCTAAATTTATTTCTAATTTGATAGTCATTTTTAAAATATCCACGATCAATTAGTAAAACACTCGGAAAAATGGATTTTGACTTACCTTTGGAAATTCATTCCGTTCTTTAATATCAATCTATACTGACAAATAATTAAACTTGTCCATCAAACTACATCCCACTTTTGCTCTTCTGCGTTGAGTAGTTTTTTTTACTATTGCATTTTTGCGCCAGTCCAGCTATTTAATACTTGATCTTGATCTAAGAACTTGCTTGTTCTTCCTTGTTTATTTTCCTTATTCCTTGTTTTAAATCTTTCCTTGTTTTTAAAACTATCCTTCCGCGTAGTACCAGTCTCGGTATTACTTCTGGAAACTGAGAACTATCCTTCCTGGTAGTTCCAGACACGAAACTATCATTTACTCTCAAAAACTATCCTTCCTCATCATCATCATCTTTTCCTACCTTATGTTTCCCATAACACTACAAACAGGAACGCGCTTGCGCTCCTTGTTATTTCCCATAACGTAAGCTTTATGTAAAACTACTCTAAGTTTTAGTTTCTAGTTTACCATTTGTTTTCTTCCTACTTCGTAAATTCTTGTAGTATAAATATCAGACTTTATGCACTTGTAAAATCAGTCTACTTCCACTCTTCTAATAAATCGGATATCTTTCAACTCTAAAAAGTTACTCTTCTCCAAACCTCATTTACACCGTTGCGCATATAGTTTGGTATAAGGGTATAGAGGACTGGGATGACGATTTCACCCACCTCTACAATCACATATCGCACTCTATCCGGGTAGAACCCAAAAATCCAACACGTGGCGATTTATCTGTTATAGATCATTATTGTCTATACGATACGCTGCCAGGATTATATTGTGAGGTCTCGTTTTATTTAGCATGGCACTTGTATTGGTTTACTAGTACATCTGCTTTGGATTTCAACAGATAGATAGGATATTGTGATTGACTTTATAAGTTCTAGTTTTGTGTAGTTTGCCTAGGCCGGCCAACCTAACTCCATTCTGCACAAAAATAACTCCTTCAAGTATGACTCCTTGTCGATGGAACAAGATCATCAACTCCATTAGTGCACTTAACCATGAATATAAATCAAATTCACAGTCTTCATAAATTTAGAAGCATTTGTAAAGCAACTCTACAAAGTTTAACACATGAAAAACTTGAATTCGATAAAAGAACAGGCATCTCAAAAGTTGAACGTGATAGTTACGGTGCTACATGGCAAAAGAACAATCAAGAAGTTACAACTGACTTTGTTAACGTTACTGCTCTCATAGAAAAGTGTGCAGCTGAAAACCCAAGGCTAGGTCACCAAGCAAAGACAATTCACGAGGCGAATCCAAACAGTGAGTTTACACCAGAAGAACGACAATTCGTTGAGGACAGCTTATTTTCCTTTCTAGAGGAACAGACAAAAAGAAGTAAATTAACAGTTCGATCTCCACCTCAAACCCAACCACCCAGTACGTCCACTCCAGGAATTGATTCAGGACGAGGAACATTCGATTTTAACGTATCTGCTATTCAGGGTGTAGCAAGAAATTTAACCTTTGGACAACCCTCTCAGATATCTCAAGTGGGAGAATCTACTGGCATTTTATCACCATCTATTACTAGGGTTCCAGGTGATTCAGGAATCCTTCCAGGAGATTCAACTACTCAACCACCCAGAGGAGACGATTCAGACATATCAGATCTTGATATCAGTTCACCTGAAAAGACAGTCGTAACTAAATCAGCTCAATCAACCGCTGACGCATCAACTTCAGTCTTTCAAGCAACTGTGACTCAACCTTATACATTTGCAGCCGCATTAGGAAAACATCATCAAAAGATAAAACCTAGACCATTACTTTTACCCACAACATCAGAATCTAACCCAGTAGTCATCTCATCTTCCACAAAGACAACAAACAAACCACCCTTTGAATTTAGAAGTTCTAAATTTCCATTCGCAAAAGGACAAAAACGATCTAGACACCTTCTTAACGAATCTATAAGACTCAATAAATCAATAACTAGCATTGCACTTCGAGAATTTCTAGCCGTGCCCAAAGAGGGAGATTCACCTAACATCTTGGAACGTAACCAACCACAATTCGTGTTTGACGATAGTATGTCAGGAGGACATACCTCAGCAAGTACAGTACCACCTTCAGCTCCAGGACAAGAAGAAATAATTCGCCAACAGCAGGAAGCACACCAAAATCAACTTCTAGCCTATCATCAGCAATACGAACAGCAGCAGTTAAGGAACGAACATTTACAACAACAATTGCTAGCTACTCAACAACAGCTTCAGCACCAACAAGAGGCTCAAGGACAGCAACAGCAACAACAAGAAGACCAAGGACGACAGCCACCAGACCAGGAAGAATCCACAATGCCACCTCCAAACCCAACCAATGCATCGGCTCCACCATTAATTATTCCACCGATGCCTCGAACAACAAACACTGTAGTAGCGTATGCTCCACCGCAATTCCAAATGGTTTTTGCAGGAGATACCCAAGTGAACGAATTCATACGCAAGTATGATAACTATTTCACAACATTAGGTTTCACTCCAGAACAAAAGCTACAACAGCTATTCTTCCATGTTACTGGTCCAGCTTATAATTGTTTACGGCTTTGCGCTGACGTAGCTCAAGGTTCATTTACTTACAACGTAGCAATCTCAACACTTCAACGTTACTTTAAATCCAAAACAACACCAGAGGAATACTCACGACAGTTACGAGAACGTAAATATACACCACCGGAAACTATTGAAAATTATTATTGGGATGTAATTCGATTAACAACAAAAATCGGAACGTTTACGGCGCAAGAAGTTATATCACAAGTCGTCAAGGGGCTACCTACTCACATGGGACAACAGGTTTGGGCTAAAGACCCAAAAAATACTGACGAACTGTACGAAATCTTAGTTCGCCTACAAAGTTTTGAAAGTCTCACTGGACAAAAGTCGACGTTACTAACTGGTGCGGATGTTAGTACTTTGACTGACGAACTTGTGTCAAAGCTTGAAAATTTAGGATTTGCACGTAAACAACCAAAAAACAAAAAGAATAAACATGCGACTCGCAAGAAGATACAACAACAAAACAATCAACATCAAGGATCCTTTAAACCATTTTATAACAACAACTATCAACGAGCGCCTGCTGGCCATAGTTACGGTACAGGCTCGCTAACGCGAAAAACCCGGGAAGCTCCAAATCGCGGACATGGCAGGCCCGGAGGATACCAGAGATTTCCACGAGGCAACTATGGTAATGTCCAGGAACGTCAAGGACCAAGTACACCTCACCGCGGAGGACATGGACCATGGCGAGGTTCATACAACCGACAGCCCTTTGGACATCAACGCTCACCAGGAAATTTCTCCGCAAATCGACCGCCGAATCCTCAGGTCTACGCTTGTCATGAGACAGATAACTGTCAAGAATGTAAAAACAATTCATCTAATTCAACTGGTTCGACCCAGGGAAACTTCCCAATGTGACGTGTGGAAATACGGAGGAACTACACGCCACTCAGCATACATCGACCAGGTTACCATTCAAGAATCTAGTTTTAATCAAAATATTAATTAAGAATGTAGAATACTTAGCATTAATAGACTCAGGCGCCTCCGTTAATGTAATTCCATCAGAATTAGCTTTAGAAGCTTATGATTGCAACACTATCAATTTAAAAGGTGTAACAGGTATACAACAAGTTTCAAAACAGAGTAAGATTTCATTCCACATTCCATCCATACCTACCAGTTTTAACATTAATGCGTACGTACTTCCCGTACCTCGCATAATTCTAGGGAACGATTTCTTAAAAACAAACAACGCACGATTAGACTACGAAAAGCAGGTTCTATGTTTAGGCAATTCATGCATTCCATTTTACTTATCTTCTGAAGAACTCAATAGTATCGAGTTAGAATCATTTAAAGTACAATCAACGGAACTACATAATTTAGAAATGGCTTCCAATGACTTTATTTCTACAATCATTCCATTCCCAGGTTATTTTGAACCCTCAATCAAATTTATGGAAGATTTCAATGTTTTAATTCCACCAATGCATTTCTCAAGTAGCGGACTCGTAAGGCTACCTGTAGTTAATTGCAATTTTCATTCAATCTCCATACCCCAGCGTGTAACTATTGGTTCTGTATTTCATGTAAGTGAAGTACAACACACCAATTATGAATTTGTGGGAACAACTACAAATCAGGGAACATCATGCGACATTACGTTTGATATTAATCCAAAATTAGATCCATTTCAACAAACATTAATTAGGAATTTATTAGATAAATACTCATCGGTATTTGCCACTTCATCAGAAGACGCAGGTCTATATAATGGCCCAGAATTGTTACGCATCAACACAGGAGACCATCCACCTATCTCCTTACCACCTTATAGTAGAAAAAATTCAATTCAGAATGGTCATCTCCCGTCCTACTGATTAGAAAACCAGATGGCAACGTTAGGCTTTGTATCGATTACCGCCAATTGAACAAAGTTATAAAAGGTGATCAATTTCCAATGCCAAGATTACAAGATATGTTTGATACTCTTTATGGTGCCACAATTTTCTCCAAAATAGATATAAGTAATGGATATTACAATTTCTCATTGCATCCCGACGACGCACAAAAATCAGCTTTTAGTACCACTGAAAATCTTTACGAATTTACTCGTTTACCCCAAGGTTTAAAAACGTCACCAGCAGTTTTCAATAGACTTTTAAGGAAAATTTTTAACACCTTACTTTTGAACTGTGTATTCTTGTATTTGGACGACATTTTAGTTTACAACACTTCATTTGAAAACCATTTATCTTCACTTGAAAAGGTTTTTAACAGATTATTAGCTTTCAATTTAAAACTCAAACCTTCAAAATGTTCATTCGGTTATAATCAAATTAAACTCTTAGGACATATTGTATCTGAAAAAGGTGTTTCTGTTGATCCAACGAAAGTTGAGGCCGTACAGAAATTACCTATACCCCACAACGCTAAGCAGGTACAACATGTTTTGGGATTAGTAGGATTCTATCGTAGGTTCATACCTAACTATTCGGCTTTAACAAAACCATTAGTTGAATTAACGAAAAAACATATTCCTTTCATCTGGACTTCTGCATGTCAAACTGCCTTTGATCTAATCAAAGAAAAATTGACATCCAGCCCAGTATTGGCACAATTTCATGAAAAATTACCCGTTATTTTATATGTCGACTCAAGTCACTATGCACTAGGGGCAATTCTTTGTCAACGCCAAGGGGGGAAAGAACACGTGATTGCTTACGCCTCACGATTACTCAACCCCGCCGAGATCAATTACCCTATTAGTGAGAAAGAAGGTTTAGCTTTAATTTGGTCACTTCAAAAATTTCGTGAATATGTTTATCACCGCCCAATTACAGTCATAACTGATCATATGGCACTTCTAAGTCTTCTTAAAACTAAAAACAGTAAAAATCTTAGGTTAGCTAGATGGAGCTTAGAACTCCAGGATTTAGATATTACCATTCGTCACCGTCAAGGGAGTTTACATCAGAACGCTGATTGTTTATCACGAATAATCGCTTTTCCAGAAAAACCAGTCAAAAGTTTAACATGTTTTCATGTTAATAAAATTAGCACTCTTTCTGAAACAGATTTTCGATCAAATTTACTACGTAATCAACTACAAGACCCTTACTTTGCGGAAATCCGTAAATTAGTGAAATCCCATTCAGAGGATAAAATAAGTAAGAATTACACTTTAGTGCATGACATCTTGTACTATGTTGATCCTATATCAGGGAAATTGTTAGTATGCATTCCATCGCCTTTGCTATCAAATTTATTTTATAGTTATCACGATCATCCAATGGCAGGTCATACTGGAGTTAGTAGAACATATGAAAGAATTAAGAACAAGTATTTTCATCCGAAATTAAAAGATGAAGTATACAAATATGTAAGAAATTGCATCACGTGCGCAAAACGCAACCCAACTAACTTTAAGAAATTAGGTTTACTAAAGACAGGTCAAATCTACAATTTGTTTGATAAGATCTATGTCGACCTCATCGGACCATTGACTCTTACCGAAAGGAAGAATCAATATATTGCAGTAGCAGTTTGTTATTTTAGCAAATATGTTATCACAAAACCACTCAAACACGCGACATCAGCTATCTTAGCAACTTTTCTATTAGAAAACATTTTCTTAGTATTTGGTGTTAGTAAAGAAATTGTTTTAGATAACGCTAGGATAAATAGATCTAAACTTATTCAGGAAATTAACCAACGTATAGGTTGTAAAACCATCTACATATCTCCATACGCTCATCAGAGTGGAGGACTCGTAGAACGTGCTAATAGGACAATAGAAGAAAGTTTATCAAAGTACATCTCAGCTCGACAAACAGACTGGGATACGCATTTACCATCAGTAAACATTTAGCATCAATACAGCAGTCAATAAAACAACAGGTTTTAGTCCATATGAGTTAGTTTATGGACGACCACCAACTCTACCTTTTGACGTACTGTTAGATACACCAACCATTCCATACCTGAAAGAAAGTGATAGAATTAGGAATCAGGCTAAGCATAAATATTTTCTTTCCCAAGAAAAATATAGTAAGCAATATAATAAATCTCATCAGGATTATACATTTCCAATTGGCTCTAAAGTAATGATTAGTGATTTACAGCCAGGTATTGGCTTATCAAAGAAATTAATGCAGAAATTCCACGGCCCATACAAAATCGTAAAGCAAATTTCACCTTTGCATTACAAGGTAAAACCATTGGCAAATGCACCAGCATCCACATCGGCTATTCATATCCATAGATTAAAACATTTGGCATAAAAACTGAACGAATAGACGTTTCAAATGAATCATCTGAAAGTGAGAATGAATCTGACTCAAACGAAATTCCAAAAGATAAATTGATTATCCCTAAAGATAATGATACTAAATTTAAGAGAAAAACAAAAAATCTTAAAAAACAAATTCCTATAGTTAAGAAAACTATTGTTAAGAAAATTAAAATAGTTAAGGATAAAACCAAACCATCTGTTAGTGATACTGTTAAAAAAAACTAAGAATTTTCAGGTTCTATACGATAAAAGTACAGCACGACACACTTTTGACAACTTTTAAAACTTTATTTACAATTCAATACACGAAAACAACAAGAAATCACATACATTTACATTCAATTTTGACTACTACATCTGACCAAAATGATACACGCTTTTTGACTAAACTCAGAAGACTAAAAGCACTTTCTCAGCTGACTTGACCTCTACAACCTTTTCATGCCCCGAACGCAGACTTCTCGATAGCAAAACCAAACAATTATATCGCAATAGCAACGATAAGCCTACAACAGCACGTTTCTCAAATCACCCTATCGGGTCTCTATCAACCACTAGGTATCTTATACTAATTGACAATTTACTCAAAAACGGCTACTGCGAAAAAATGGGACTAAGTACATATTATAGTAGACACTCTCCTTAACAAAATGACCTATCACATACAAAAAGTCAGTAACAAATGACTTAGTTATTCAAAATTTAAGATAAGCACATCCATTTTCTACATACTCCACCATTGACTTTCACAGCTTCTAGTATAAAGTCAATCCACTTCCAAAGGGAACAATCGTTGAATTGGTCTGGTCAACGTTGAACTTCCTGTCTTCACAACTGCCATCCGGTGAATCCCATCTCGTCCAGGAATCAGCTCCAAAACTCTCGCTAACGGCCAGTTGATCCTCTTAGAATTTTCCACTTCCAACAGAACGACATCTCCTACTCGAATCTTACGTTTGACCTTCATCTTCTCGTTATGCTTCAATGTTCCCAAATATTCAGATCTGAACCTTTTCCTTAGTCCTCTCGAATCTTCAACACATTACTGTACTTCTTTCGAAAGGCAACTCCATCCAAAATATCCAAATCAGGAACTCCATTCGACTTCATAATTCCAAGGAACATCTCTGGAGACAAACGGTATCGGTTCCTCTACGCCTCTCTGATAGTACGTCAGTGGTCTTGAGTTGATTAGAGCTTCTACTTCATAAAACAACGTCTCTAACTCTTCATATCGTAATGTCTTCTTCCCAAGATTCTTCCGTAGTAATCCTTCACTGACCGAACCATTCTCTCCCAGAATCCACCCCACCAAGGTGCTGCGGGTGCACTAAATCTCCACTCAATTTTCTCTATTCCTGTTGTTGATGTTATAATCTTCCAATCCAATTCTTGCAACAGGTTATCCAATCCAACGAAATTAGTTCCGTTGGAATAAGACTACTTCAGGTCGTCCACGACGAGCAATAAATCGTCTTAATGCCAGCACAAACGACTCGGTTGACAATGATGACACTAATTCCCAAGTGTATTGCTCGAACAACTGCACACGTGAACACAGCAAACCAAACTTTCTTTGCTTTATTGATGTAGAGCGGTCCTCCTAAATCCACACCAACGCAACTTCAAATGGTCTAGCATCACGAACACGATCCAATGGAAGAGGTGCTTCTTACACACTTGCTGCTTTTTCCAACTCAGACGTTTACATTTCAGACAAGAACTAATCACTTTCTTCACAGTCTTTCTTGTCTTCAAAATCCAATACTTCTCACGAAGAAGACACAAAAGGGTATTGATGCCAACAACATAGCTTGTTTTCCAAATGCTTCTCACGAATCATCTTTGCATAACACATTCATTCACCGGGTAACAAGATGGGGAACCGAAAATCTTCACTGTCGTCTCTCAATCACGATTTTTCTCCGCACAGTCTGATTCCATTCTCATCTTTCCTTGCATGCATACTGCTTGAAAATCGACTCCCTATCACTGAAAACTTGATACTGGAACATTCTATCCACAAAAACAATTTCAATGACATATTTTCTTCTTCTAAAAGTAATTGTTGTAGGGAAACTTCTTCATCTGTCCAGAACAAACTTTCTTCCAATCTCAGGATCCAAGCAGTATTTCACAAAAATCATGTTTCGAAAAGAGATAAACGGGTTAATATACCACGGTGATTTCTGATTTTTCTTGATTCAAAATTTGCAAGAGGTGACCATTCTTCCATTCTCCTTTGCGACTGAACATCACAGAATACGAACACTAACCAATTTGAATCACTGCACACAATTTCACCTTTCTTGATAACACCAAACCGGATCCCTCTCCACCAATCGAGATTACCAAAAAAGTTGCTTACCGTTGCAATCCTCTCGATGGTAATGTCCGCTGGATTATCTTATATCTCTAGGTAATGTAAAAGAACCGCCAGTCCTGGATACAATCTCGATCAAATACTTCCTATTAAAACCATTTCTCAAACTAAAACAAAACTAAATCAACTAAAAAAATATACAAAATAAAAACTAAAATAAAAAAAAAAAAAAAAATACTTTTTGAACTCGAAACTTGAAACACAAAAGGTAGCCAGTTTAATCAATATATAATCAACTGAAATCAAAGTACAAAAACAGCGTATACTGGAAAATCAAGTACCACACCAAAAGGTTTGCCACATCCTGGAAATCCCATTTCTTTCTTAGAACAACTGCACAAACAAATACTTAGAATTCCGACTCCACAACGCCAGACAATTCCAATCTTAAGGAAATATGTACTATCCTTTGGGACAACACCGTGCTTTCAGCAAATATGAATACATTGGAAACATGAAAAACATATTCCTTTAACCAAAATTCGGAATCTCAGGACAAGGGAATACAGAAATCCAATATCCAATCCATTGCTCGCATCAACAAAACAAAGTGCAAATTGCCAAAAAATTTGCATAATAAAACTTCTACAGGTACCTATATCATATAATCCATCTCGGAATCTATACAAATCACAGAAAGCGATGGCAAGCGACAGTATCCATTTACTGAATTCACTTATCACTTCTTCATGGAACTCCACATCCAGACCAAATTATGTTCCCACATTAATCTAGGAAACATCAATCTGTTCGGGAAAACACAATGGAACTGGTGACACAAAATCCTAAGAGGGATCAACAAACATCCTTTGCGCTGTAGACAATCTTTTTTCTTTGTGAAACAAACCTTCACAGAGGAACAATTTGATCATCCCACAAGGTCCATCACGGGCAAAAAAAGCTTAACCCATGAACTTGGACAATCCCACGCTGACACAACTACGACGTCTCACTGGAACATTGATAATACACGAAAATATCCATACCGCAAAGGAATAGAACTCATCCACATTCCATAACATGCAAACGTATATATCTGATTCACATAACAAATCTTGGCCTTCACAATCAGAATTCCAGACCCAATCCTGTATAACTCGAAAACTTATCCAAACTGTTCACAGAAAATCTCTGACTATTGAGGTGAGAAAATTATTCTTGATCTTCTATCATGAATCCAGCATACTACAACAAATAATACACAACAAATACCTTTTCTTCAAAAATTGACGCAATTTGTTTGCAAGTGGCTTCAACGTATATACAGATGATAATTCAAAGGTAAGGCGACAACCAAAAAGGGACTTGGCGACTACTCAAAGAACAAACCCGACAAATGAAGCAAATATCTAACAACTTATCCAACACTTCTCTCCCAACCAAACAAAGAAAATCGAGAAATGCGACTCTCTCTTTCCTTCAAAACTAATCTGGCAGAAACGCTTTCTGATTAATCTGATATACACAATAACACAAAATGTCTTCCATACGAATAACTCAACTCCACACACCATGGCTGGCACAAACCTAGCTCGATCAATTGAAGGTCCTTCTCAACAGGCACTCATTCAACGCACGGTAAATCCTTCGATTTTGCAGAAAGGCACTCAAAAAAACTGGTGAAAACAGGTGTTGTTGGCTCTTCGGAAATACTTGACGATGGGGCAGGTAACTTCGCACTGGGTCCAACTCTCAGCATGAACCCTCTCCAATATCCCCATACGTTCCATTCCAAGAAAACACGTTCTCATAATCCTTGGCTTTTCCCTTGTCCCTCCAATTTCTTAGTTGCTGAAACCAAGTCTTTCTTACAACATTCTAGGTTTTCAGCCACGGTGAGGATGACTCTCAAGCCAAGGTAATCCACTTCATAACGTCCTTCGGAATTCACTTCCACTGAATCTTGAAACTGCGCAATTGCTTCTTCAATCATCAGATCTTCTGTCTTCACTTCAATGGGATCAACGAATTCCAAGACATCCAGCTTCCACAGATTTTGAATACTTGATTCTGTAGAAATGAGAGAGTGAGACAACAACGTGCTACTTTTTCCCACTTTCTCCACGGGATACTTTCCCATCAAAGTCCATCCAATCTTCGTTTCACTGCTACTGGGCCGCTCATCGTTGCAAATATTTTCCCGTTAACAGCTCTCCTGCAACGTCGGCTCCAATCAGAAGATGGATGTCAGGTTGATCTTGTCCAACATCAGTGATGACAATGTTGTTGTTGGTGAGTTCTTCAAGCCATACACCAGGAGGTATACGGGAAACTCCACCACAAATCTTCTTTTGTTCAAGTACTGTGAGCTTCATATTCTTCTCATTGTTGCACTCACAGTAACTTCATACACGTGTGCTGTTGTTCACAGGTCTCAGATCCTCCAAAAAGTCCATGAGCCATTCGAAGTTCATCTCTTTTCTGTAACTTCAATACTTCTGCTGCTCTGGATGTCACATAGGAATGCTGGGATCCTGTGTCCACAATTGCACGTACAACACGTTCTTCGTCTTCATTCTTCAATTTCACTAATAGCGTCTGCAACATGACGTTATCCACTGAATGGTTAGACAAAGAAGATGTGTTCCTTTGCTCTGATGATGTGTTACTGGAACTCTTTTCATTACAGGAACTCTTTTCTCTGGAACTCTTTTTATCATCATTGTTAAGCTTGGAACACATGACGAGGTGATGTCTTCTTTCACAAAGGGGCACTTTAATTCTTCTCTTGCACATCTTTGACACGTGTCCTTTTTTGAGACAAATGAAACAAGCGTAACTTCTCGAACTCTTTTTTGCTTCTCTTCATATGTCATCAGTTGTGCCTTTTGGCACGCAGAACTCTCGTGACTCAGAACAGAATATGCACTTCACATCTTGCCACTCCCTTGTCCACTGAACAGATCTGTTGCTGTTGGGATATCACTGTTGTTGAGGTAATCTTTCTTCCTTGGCGTAGACTTCCTCTCTTCTTGAATATTGAATCCCTTCTTGCTAGCTTGATCCGTTCTTCACTGTTCACCACTTCGTATAAACTTCATCAAGCTTTTCAGCTCGTTCTCACCATCGACTCCACGAGATCGACTTCTTTCCCACAACCGAAGGATGTCTTCAGGCAAAGATGACTCCACAAGAGGAAATAGCATAGCTGCGTATTTTGTCGGATGTCACTCCTAAAGTATCCAATGATCTCAGTTGGGTCTCCAGTTTGTCGTATATGCTTGATAAGGGAAATGATCCTTTCTTCTGTATGTTGCCGATGACCAATCCCAATAGTTCGCGCACATACACTTCCACAAGTATTTCATCACGCCCAAACCTTTCTTTCAGGTACTCCACAACTTTTTGGTAGTTGGCTGCTAATGGAGGGTAACTTTCCACGCTGCCGTGCTGGTGACGACACAATTGTGCATTGTAGGAGATATTGTACTTCTCTTCAGCGCATATTGATTCATCGTCATGAATGTTGCTGAAACTGCTCCAAAATGCAATCCAATCCTTGGGGTCGCCTCCAAACTTCTTCATTTCAATAGTTGAAGTCTGTATGTGGTGTGACGATGTGTTGATCCACGTGTACTTTAGTTAGATCCTCTCATACTTGT
>LJIJ01004080.1:0-16193 GCA_001718145.1 Orchesella cincta
ATAAAGGTCGCGCTCTTTGATAAAGAGAAAGGCTTAGTTTTGCCAGTCTGCAGTAACTTGAACGGCAAAAACGTTGAGTAAAGCTTTCAAAAATTTCAAATTCCTTTGCCGAAAAATACAAATAATTGATTTAGAGAAACCTGAAACTAAAATCACGCTTCATTTCCTAGTTAGACGAAAAAATAGAAGAAAGTTCTAAAAGTTAAACAAACATACGCTATTTGTTTTAGGTATTACGGTGCTGGAACGCGTTCACATTATTGCAATTAATTTAATAATACTATAAACATTGGTCCCATATTAATACAAACATTTCGAATTAATATGGTATCAAATTCCGAATTAACTTGTAATGGTCTTGCCACGTTTATATTAGCTTGCATCTTGCAAACCAATGATACGTCCTGCAAAGGCTTGTGTTTATTTGTGTTAAAATTGATCTTCAATTGCACCAGATTAAAAATTTTAATATTAGTACAATACTGTATTTTACATTGTTATTTTTGCACAGTGTTTAAACAATGTGTGATTCATGAATTATGCAGGACAAAACTACAGATAATTTACTTATCTTACTATAATGCAATACTACTATACATTTCAGCATAAGCATGCGGGGACACTCTTGATCAAGTGCCTAAGCTAAATGCCATCAGCAGGAAAATTTGCTCATTCAACAAATCCGACCAATGTGTATATAATATGGAAAACATGATCATCAACCCATTTTCATTCTTTGTAACGGTGCATTTAATATTCGATTAAAATTTTTTTGTCTCATGAATGCGAAAATGGAGTCTGCCAAAGGACATAAAAGTTTTTAAATTAAAATTACTTTAACATCGATGGTCATCGTAGTCTTCACGGCAGAAATTGCCTCACAACCGGGATGACAATATGAAATAACAGTGATATTTAACAGCATTCCCGTTCTGAGCAACTGTGACCTTAGGTTTCAGAAAAAACTTGACTTTCAATTGCATGCAAAAAATAAAAGTATCAAATTTCCATTCGAATCTCCTAACAAACTTGAATAGCAGATCACTAGGGTCCCGCGAACTTTATGATTTTGATTACTTTTTTGTTCGTAAACTGCACAGATATGTCATTTGGCATCGTGAACAATATGCATAAAAATAGGTCGATGTGAGCGACCACACATGGTAACTTTCTGGATTCGCTTCGAAACCATGATTCGAATTTATTTCGAATCGAGTCGTATTCGAACCGTATCTGCGTTCGATTCGATTCGTGTTCGAGCTCCAGAAAAATTTGCCTGAGATTAACATTCGAAGCTCAGAAAGAGATACGCTGGCTACGATTACGATATCGATTCGAATCCGAACCCACAAACATAAAGTGAAAAGAAGATGTCCATATAAATTAGCACATTTGTTGATAAACTGGTAATTAGTTGTATTTTAGTTCATTTCTACTTATTTAATCACTAATACAGTTTAACAATTTGCAAAAAAAGGTGTTGCTAAGAAGTTGGAAAAATGCAACAATATGACAACAATTCATACTTATTGCCGGGTTCAAACGATTCGATTCGCGATTCCGTGTATTTTTCGAATAGGTTTACGGTTCGAATTCGATTCACGATCATCATTGCGAATCAGGTTACGATTCGATTCCGCATTCGAACTGAGAATTTTTTCATGTGGTTCGATTCGATTCGATTCCTAAGCATTCTAAATTTTGGGAAAAATACGTTCGATTCGGTTCGGTTACTCAAAGTTTACATGTCGTGATTGAGACCAAGTTTTTCACGCCCGTATTTTTGCATATTTTGGGCGTTTTTAGTATATTTGCATATTTTAGATATATTTTGCCGCGTTTTTCCATATATCGTCATGAAAAATAACCGTTTCTGAGGAAAAGTTCGAATTCTTGCCAATATTGGATACAAATACCAGAAAAATTCTAAAGCATAGGTAAAATTAAGAAATCATCTTACTTTCATAATAATCTAGGTTTTGGACCAGTCAAAAATCATCATTTTTGAACTGATAAAACAACCTATATTTCTCAGAATGCTTGCATTTGGTTACAACATATTTTATGCATTTTCAGATATAGTTTAAGATATATTTTAGCAGTTCTTGGTATATTTCCAGCATTATTTTAGCTGATTTTAGGTTATACTATAGTCATATTTTGCTGATTTTAGGTATATTTTAAGGTAATATTTTACATTTTCAAGGTATATTTGCATACATATAATACATGTTTTAAATATATATCTCGCCGACCCTTAGAGATCACCAAGCCTTTCTGCATTGTAAAGTAATATGAATATTTTATAACCTAATATGTAAACCTGTAGGAACTGTAAATTCTTTTGAATCTGCTACGTAACAAAATCCCTGCTATCAATATCAATGAAAACAGACGGCGGACCGCCCAAAGTATATGGTTACCACATTCAAGCAGAAACACAAATATAGAAATTATAAGTAGCCCAATATGCAGATAAAAACAACAAACAACGTTATCTTCCGTGGAAAGGGCTTTTGCAGAAGAAGAGTCTTCAGCTTTCGCGGAGTAAACCGTCTGATTCCAAATGTCTATCCTAAACTTCCATTCCTCCACAAATGGAATAATCCAGATTGAATAAGTGACAAAAGTCGACAATTGAAAATTTCTGTTGGCGTGTTTAAATAGTCAAACGTCCAAAATTGGTACAATTTTCCATAGGATTGTTTGCTGGTAGCAATAACATCATCGTAAATTCTACGTGTTTTTAATTCCAAGCGTAACCTTATTATTTGACTCATGACATCTACAAACACATCCGATTGACATTTTGATATTTTATCAACGTAGTATTTAAACGGAATCATTTGCAGGGATTCAATTCCATTTACTGGACTTTTTGCAAAAGTTGCGAAAGTTTTGTCTGCATCACTCATGGAAACGTTTGCCTGTCTTCGTGTGTAAATATTGTAAAAATTTAAATCTTTGTAATTCCATATAGGTGCGTCAGATTCATAAATTCCACATTGTTTTTCAAAACCCAAATATTGGGTATGCTCGAGAGGGAGTGAATAAACTGTGAGGTTATTATCAAGATTTCGTCAAAGTTTTCTATTTTTGTCGATTTAGAGGAGAGGTTAATTGATCAATATTTGCTCCCTGATAGTTATAGTTTAAAATAAGCCTGCGAGTACCCATGACCCAGTAAGCCATCTAGCTTTGAATTGATGATGTCGATTGGCCTAACAGTATACAGAAAAATATAAGTTGGTAAGCTTGGTTCTGTTTAGATTTTGTAACAATGCGGTGCCATATAATCATACTCATTAACAAACCAAACGAAATGACGACCCATGTTTTCGAGTCAAATGCGCTGACATATCCGATAAGTGAGAAAAACGGCTTTTTTGATATCGGCACACAAGTAATAAATTCAATCGTGTCAAAACGCGTGGACAATAAGGTGGGATTAACAGTATACTTATTGCTGTGTGAATAGCTAACATGTCATTAAAGTCTGCATTAAACAAACTTACGATAGTTTGATTTGGATACAGAATCCCTAATAAAATTGGTTCGACATTATTTCCTACAAATCTCCAATGCCGCAGGTATCTCATGGTTGATATGGCATAGTCAAAAGTCCCAGAGAGTACAAATGATTTTGGACAACGTAGACGGACACGTGCAACAGATTTGGGTTTTTCCGCTGAACTGCTAAACTCCACAGCTCACTCACCCTCTTGTTGTTGAATGGTACACATTGTCCGTAGCTTGGTGGGTGCCAACCACAGCGGTCAGCCAGCATCTCATAATCAGTGGACGGAAAGCATGGTAATATAGCAGTATAAAAACAACCACGTATGTCTCCATTTGAAAATGCAATCCAAAACAATAATTGTGTGGAACCGCCATGAAGTTTTTCTTAATGGTCTTCACTCCATTCGACTAATTGCCAAATGTAATGAATCCTTCCTAAATATTTCCTCTCTGAAGCTGCAACTTTACCTGGCTCAACGTGAATGTAATATGTGCAGCACCTTTGAAGAGGTTGAGCAGCATCCGTACCAGTTCCGTAATCAATCATTGTGTTGAAAATTGAATGTGCTAGGGTTCCGTAAACATTTCTCATTGCTGGTAGTTTAGTAGAACACGGATCCGAGTTGACATAAATCTGCACAAAACATGCAATTTTCCTGATGGGGGAACCTGAACAAAAATTGGTTTGACTTTGCTCCACAAATTTTTTGTCACGACATGTAAGCACAGTTTGGTGAATTTCGAATTTCTTTTGAATTTCATACCGCTGCACTGACAGAATAATTGGGAAATGTAGTGGTTTAATGGCAAAGAAATTATTGTAGCCCTGAAAATTTAGGAAACCATAAATTAACTTTGAATAATAAACTACAACCAATTGTAAATGGCGTTCGTATATTGAATTGAATTGAAAAAAGCAAGAAGAACTTACCGCAAAACGATTCAAAATTATGTGAACCATACAATCTTTGAACATATTTCAAACTAGATCCAAAGTCTAAAGTAAAGTGCTGTAACGTTGGTGGCGCAATTGTACATACAATTGCCAAAACGCTGAGTCCAAAATATAAGTGCATTTTATAGTGCGTATAGATCAAATTGAAAACTGTAGTTGAATAAATATGTAGGAAATATATATTTAATAGTTAAAATTGCGAACACCAGCTTCTGTTTGGTATATGAATACAGTAGCTTTCCTATTGCACTTTTTTAATTCTGGTTTTTGGTTGAATACAGAGCAGAATACAGGTGTTGGGAAATACAAAGTATCTGCCCGGTTCCCCAATATTTTTTTAGGCTTGGGCAATCAATAATCCATTTCCGATCTACTTTCAAATTTGCTAATAAGCAAGAAAAAATGAGGAAAACCACCGCACGTGGAAAAGAAGTAATTGGTTGGGAATACCGGATCGTATGGCTAAATACTTTTCGAATTCTTACTCCAATTTCACGTAGATCGTATAGAAAAAGTTCACTTTCTTGTCTCCAGTTTATTGAAGAGGAAATTGAAAAGACCTAGATATGTTCTTATATCTCCTGGTTTTGATGATACCTACAAGTTATTAACTCTTAGCATTAGGTACTGGAGAAGTTCTAGCAGCTTCGCGAAACTTGGTTGGTTCTCAAAATTTATTGTTTTAAATTTATGCTAATATGATGCTACGAAGATGGCCGTTCTGGTTAGGGTAATGTAAGATATTTGCATTAGGGGCAATAAGAGAATCGAGGTGTTTAATTAAACGGACGCCCGTTTCTTCAACGTTTTACGTCCGACTAACCTAAATTTTGCACACAAATAGCTAGCAACATTCACTGGGGACAAAACAGAATATTTTGTCAAATTCCGAATAATGTGCGAGTAATTTTGAAAAGAAACAAGTTACCGACTTTTTAGTTATAAAAGCTTACAGCTTTTAATTTGATTCTATAACCCCTGAAAGCCTGTATTAGTGTTTGATGGTTGAGCATTTCGAATTTTAAAAACGCTTTGTGTCGCCCTTTATAAAATATTGCTAACTATTTGTTCGGAAATTTGCAGGTCAATTGGACGATAAACGTAGAAGAACCCGGTGTCAGTTTGGTAACCGGCTTAACCTGTTTTCTATACTGCTATGGATGTTCGCATTAGAACGCCACCTGTTTTGACTTGTTGTGTACTGGTTGTTTAAAATGTTCAATATCCCATTTTTTAAATTTATACTTTGGCAAGCGGTTAAAATGAACAGCTAATACTACCCGATTTTACTAACGTTCCTGGTCGGATGTTGGACAAAAAAGTGCGAAAATATGTAAAAAAAAATAGTGGATCATATCAAAGAGTTGCCACTGGATAAATGTTTATCCATATGTGAGGCAGACAAGAAAAGTCCAAATGCATCACCAAAGTTAGTATGCTGGAAATACCTGTGTTTCACCAAAGGTACATTTGTGAGAACATAATGCTAAAAGCTAATAACTTTTAGATATCATCAAAACCAGGAGATATAATAACTAAAAAAATATTTAGGTCTTTTCAATTGCGCCTTCAATAAATTGGAAGCGTAGAAAATGAACTTTTTCTATACGATCTAAGTAGAATTGGAGTAAGAATTCGAAAAGTATTTAGCAATACCAACTGTATTTCCCAACCAATTGCTTCTTTTCCACTTGCGGTAGTTTTCTTCATTTCCTTTTGCTTATTAGCGAGTTTGAAATTGGAGCGAAATTGGATTTTTGATTGCCCAAGCCTAAAAACTTCAAATATTGTGGAACCGAGCAGATACTTTGTATTTCCAGCGCCAGCTAGTATATTTTATAATTGGAAGGCTTGATTTTTCTAAAGCTTTACTAATATTACCATATCTACGCAAAGCTGAAATATAAATTGGAACATGTGAGAATTTTTGCTTGTTTCCGATATTTCCTGCGAAGCTAAAATGTATCCATTTTTTAAAACTCATATTCCTTCGCTTTGCTATATAAATACGTGGAAAGTTTTTTTTGTATGAGTGTGCATTGATCTATTATGCATCAGTTATGGTCTAAACCCTTACTTTTGTAAATTTATTTCAGAAGCATAACATTTTAGATATTACCTCAACAATTCTTACGTTAAATTTTAAAATTAATTTTTAATTATTTTTTAAGTTACTTTCAAACTTACGTCTAAAAATGTTCCTGAAATTTAAAATATTTTTAAAATATTTGTTATCAGTTTTCATATTAAATTGAGTTTTAAAAAGCATTCGTTTTGTCATGGGAATTACATTAACGAATATGAAAATAAGCACCGCTTGTATCCAGACACGCATGTAGAAAATTTAGAATACTTTTTCTTGACTTATTGTCTAATGCTGTCAATCAAACGCTTAGATATTTACCCACCATGACCCACAACAAAAACCAAGTGTCAAAGGTAAACAAAAACAAAGAATGTGTTTAATCTTTCCAAAACCACACGACATGATTAATAAATGTTTTTGCGGGTTATTGTGGTTTAATAGTTTATTTATATAAAGTGCCGACGTTTCAAAAATCAATACGATTTTCTTCATCAGGGTGAAAAACAAAGAAAAAGCACAGTTCATACACCTGTACCCTTCATGCTAATTGAAAGGGATTCGTAGGGCAGCTAACGTAAAATAAGAGGCGTATCGTATTTACCATCGGTCACTCGCGGTAATTATTTCTGAGAGAATGCCAGCCAGATTTTCCCTGTCACTTTTCAAAATAATATATTCAAATAGCTGAGAAATTTATTACTGAAAGTAGCAATCAGGGGCAATCTAAGCTTTTGTTCTTTCGTCAAATTCGGCTGATGTTCAATAAATAATAATAATATTCATAAGAACTATGGTGTTATGTGAAACTCGCCCAGTCTGTGGGAATGCGGTCGGTGATAATTTTTGATAAGCTGCCAATTCCGAAATCGTATTTTATTTTTTTTATTTGCATTTATTTTAAGCGAGGGAAAGACGCTTGGCTGAGGAGGGTTGGGGAAGGTGAATTTCATTGAAGTTTCAACGCCCTTTATCAACTTTGCGATAAACTGGACTGGTAAATATTACTTTTGAGGAAGAATGAATATCAGTTAGTGATCGTTGTACTCATATTTATCAGTTATTATTATAATATCCATAATGCTTACATTATTAACATACATGATGATGTAGCTCCAGGCATCATAAGCATCCAATGCTTTAGAACTGCCCTTCGCCAAATCATTGCCATGCAATTCCCGCCATAACCCATCCACTTTAGACAAGTTTGTGTTAAACAGCCCCAGCCAAGCATGCCAACATACGTCCCACTCTTGACATTTCCATCGGCGACCCATTCAGCGGGGTGGGCGTGGTCGGGCGGGGCGGCCGCCGGGGCGCACGGGGGGGGGGGGGGGCAGGCGGCCGTCGTCGCTTTTGGGGGGGGCCCCTGCCTATTCGGATGCTCTGTGCCCATCACCAGGGTGTGATCGCCCTCACGGGGGGGGGGCTGCGGTTTTTCAGGGGGGGGGGGGGGTTCCGTTGGCAAAAACAGAACAACCATGCCTCTACGCGGGGGGGGGAGGGGGGGGGGGTAGGGCATTCTTTGTCTTGGGGGGGGCGCCTTGTGCCTGCTTCCACGCCTCGTATGGGGGGTGGGGGGGGGGGGTTCGCCTCCCAGCTCTCCACACCTTCTCTTCTGGGCTGTGGCGTGCCGCCACACTCCCCTTAATGAGAGGGGGGGGGGGGGATGTGGGGGGGGGGGGGTCAAGGGGGGGGCGGAGGGGGTGGGGGGCGGGCACCTGTGTGTGTCGTGGGTCGGGGGGAGGTGGTGGGGGTGGGTGGAGTGGGGTGGGGGGGGGGGGGGGGGGGGTGGGGGGCTGTTGGGGGGGGGGGGGGGGGTGCGGGTGTGGAGGGGGTGGAGTGGGTGGGTGGGGGGTAGGGGGGGAGACGGGCGGTGGGGGGGGGGCGGGGGGGGGGGGGGGGGGGGGGGGGGGGGGGTCGGTGCGGGGCGGGCGGGCGGGGGCGGGCGAGGGGGGGGGCCGGGCGGCGGGGCGGGGGGGGGGGCGGGGCGGGAGGGACGGCGGGCGGGGGTGGAGGGCGGGGCGGGGGGGGAGAAGGGAATGGGGTGAGGGAGGAAAGGGCGGGCGGCGGGGGAGCGGAGTCGGGTGAGATAGAGAGGGTGGGCGGGGGGAGGGGGTGAGTGGGGGGTGTGGAGGGGGGGGGGTGGTGGGGGGGAGGAGGGAGTGAAGAGGGCGGGGGGGGGGGAGAGGAGGGGCGGTGGGCGGGGGGAGGGCGAGGGGGGCGGGGGGGGGGCCGGCGGGGGGGGGGGGGGGGGGGGGGGGGGGAGGGGGGGCGCGGGGGGGGGGGGGGGGGTGGCCGGGGGGGGCGGGGGGGGGGGGGGGGGGGGGGGGGGGGGGGGGGGGGGGGGGGGGGGGGGGGGGGGGGGGGGCGGGGGCGGGGGGGGGGGGGGGGCGGCGGGGGGGGGGGGGGTCGGGGGGGGGGGGGGGGGGGGGGGGGGGGGGGGGGGGGGGGGGGGGGGGGGGCGGGGGGGGGGCGGGGGGGGGGCGGGGGGGGGGGCGAGGGGGAGGGGGGGGGGGCGGGGGGGGGGGGCGGGGGGTGGCGGGGGGGGGCGGGGGGGGGGGGGGAAAACATATTATTTCTTAGAGGTTATATTTAAAAATTCTTACCTGAACGTTCTTTGAGTTTCAGTTTGCTATGAACATATCACCCGAAATCAGCCTTTCTTAAAACAGGTTTCAGGCATGACGAATTTTCACAAGGTGATTACTGGGAATTTATAATTATAAAAATTTTTGGTTTAGTTTTGTGTATGTATTATTAAGAGCTGCTCTTACATTGTGCGCTCAAAAAATTCTGTTTGTTCTTACATGGAGCAAAACAGTCTTTGAATACGAGAATTTTGATTTAAAAAATGCTAAATAAATATTCTAGATTTCTCAAGGAGAAAGTTCTGTTAGTGGCACACAAAATCTGCAAATAACTCTTAAATAATAGAAAAACAATAATGTAGTGAAATTAGTCACGGCTTCGAATGAAAAGAAACAAATCACCAATCAAACCATTATACTTATTACTTTAAGGCTAATGAGTCGGAAATGGGATTTTTAAAAGGAATGGGATCATGATGTTTCCTTTCCCTGTATAAAATAAATCATAAAATTAAAATCACAAAACCGAATGCCTAATGTCACGTTTCTGATCCCTCCAAGCAATAAAGTAAAGCAAGTGCTGAAAAATATGAATGCATTATGTTTTTTAAAGAAAAGAACAGCACAGTGTTCAAGATGAATACTTACACTTTTATTTGACAGAGTAAAACATACAGTGACAGTTATACAAGTTCTTCTAAATTTGATAGCCATTGCTGATTTGTAAGCGTTACACAGTACTGTACTGGCCCACTTAAACCTAATGTCCAGTTACGTTCTAGGAAGTTTTGTATACCAGCTTCATTATGTTTACAAGAGAATTTACGGGCTAGTTTCCAAGACACAAAGGCATCGATCGCATCCATCTTTCCTTCATAAACACTAACATGTGCATTAAAAATTCTCTGTAAATTCCTAACACTGTTATCAGTTGACCAGAAATCAACCCATTTGTAATTAAGAAAGCTATCTTCAATCATTTCAAAATAAATTTTTGAGCTCCACATTCTTTTAAGTTCTCGAATCTTTCTACGCTTATAGCGTTCTAATTTCTTTTCATAAAAAATTACATCTTTGCCGCATAAAACAACTTCATACTTTCTGTGCTGATAAATCAAAAGCCTAAGACAGTTTAAACTTTCAAGAGACGTTTCTTTTCGCCATTCTTTAGAAAGGTCATACCAGGCATTTCGACTAAGTACGCTTAAAATTTCTGACTCACAGTATTTAATTTGTTTCAAATTTTGCAATGAAGCAACGTAGTTGTTTGGAACATACCATAGATTTTCCGAAAACAATTCAGTTGGAGAACGAAGCAAACATGGACTTCCATATCTTGACCATATCCACTTAATATACTTCTCGCATTTGAGATACAATTTTCCCTTTTTTACAGCTTGATCATATTGTTTATCCTTAATATTTAACGGATAATTTTCTAAATTACACTCCATTATGACTTAAAGATTCTTAAAATCGAATTGTGACGTTTACGGCAAATAACACAGTTAGATTGGGTAGAAACACAGTCGATGCAGTAGGCCAAATGTGAACAAGGAAGCATCAAATACTCAGCCTCCTTTGACAGACAGATTTTGCATCGATTGCTTTCCAAGTATTGGTGAAATGCGTTCAAATCTAAAAATAAAAATTCAGCATTCATTAGCAGAAGGTTTACGACATTTTATTTATATAAGTTTTTTTAAAAAAATCGATACCTTCTTGGATATCTGCAGTTTCACCACTGATGTGATATGCATGGTCTAGCTTTACCTGCAGACAAAAATAAAATAAGTCATGTTGTACATTAGTGTTTTAAGAAAACTTAAAACATCGGTTTTCACATTACCACGCATTTTTCAAATAAGCCATTAGATCGTGGAAGTTCATCAACACTTTTCCAGTTGTATGTACCATAAGTAGAACGATGAATTCTCAAAAATGGACATTTAGCAGAAAAAATAGCATGTTCAACCCAAGGATTGTCATAAAGTCTCCATTCCATAACACAAACACCACAATAAAAACACACAGTCTTGTCATTAGTTCCGAGTAATAAAATCCGCAGCGTGCAAGCTGCTTAGGGGAAGGAGCAGAATCACTTGTCCAGCTATCAAAAGTTTCTAGACGAGACTCATATGTAACCATATGATCGTTATAAATAGGACGATGCTCAGTACTGACGTAAATGTTATTCATCCCTATATTTCGTACCCATTTTATTAAGTCACTGTAGATTTCTTGGGGGTTGATGTGTGGACAGGGTCCGCTTCTGAAAATGAAGTATCGTTATCATCCTCCAAAGATAACCAACGTTTTAAAGTGTTTTTAAGCGCTGCTGTATTTACTCCACTATCAGACGCACTAGGTGTAGGCCCTATATCTTCAATATTTTTACTAAGAATTTGGCGTACCTCTGATCTTAACAAAGATAATGGAATATTCATAGACTTCATTGTTAGCAAAAAACGATTCACACCCCTGGTGCAGTTTTCCATTTTATATCATGTACAGCATATGATAAGAGGTCAACAATGCTGTTCCGCTCTCAAATGGACTATTCATGAACGACATTTCTCCTGTTTTATTCCACTTAATAAGATCTGGACGTTCCTTTAAGCTTAACATAATGTCCTTGCCTTTTTTCTGACTTTTAAGTGGAAGTTTATTAGCGAGCTGTAAGTCTTCAGGAGACAAACTAGCTAGTTCTATCGTATTGTTTGAAGTTGACTCATTGTATAATCAAAATCGTTGACGTATTGTGGAAGGAAGAATTGCCATTAAACTCGTGATCAACTTGTTTAACTAAAAGTGGTGTATCCATAAGCGTTTTTAAATGTTTTGCAGCAGATTGCATAAGGTTACTATAAAATTTTTATCATCTGGAAGATCTCACGTTTAAGAACATCTGTTGCAACAGACTTATTCCTATCAAGTACATTTTCAGTAATAGATATAGGTTTTTGGACATATCTTTGCATGTCTTCTTCATATTCTTTTAAACTTTTCTTTTCATTTAATTGAAAATGCTTAATAAAAATATATTATAAAAGGAATTATTTTTCAATAAGTACTTACGCTTGGTATTTCCAGAAATGGACTTCTTTGTCAACTTTCGAAGTAAGTTACAGTGTGGCTTAAGCTTTTTATGTACTTTTGAATCAACTTCTAAATGTCCTTTTAAAATATTTAAAACGATTTCTGAAAGTGCGAGTATATTATCGTCAGATGCAGAAAGAAGTATGTTTCGAATTTCTGATTTTTCAGCGGATTTAAGACTTTCTAAAAAATTTACATTCCTAGTTATTACTTGGCTCATATTGACGATGGAGAAACTTTGCAAAAACCCTTCCGAAAGGCACAATGCAAACTGTATTTGTGGAACTTTAAATCACATGGAAGACATTCAGATGTAATAAGATCTATTGGCAAACATCCTAAATCTTCCAAATTTTGAACATTCACGTTTGGAATTAAACCTTCTAAAATTTGTTTCTTTTGCAAACCTTTTGTGTAAATTTCATCACCACTTTTAATTTCTTTGAGAAGGTTTTTAAAAACACTGAAATTTGCTTTGCCACAGTTCCAACGTATTCTATGAAGATTACTTTCGTTGTAACTCACAACTTTTCGATCGTTTTTGTTTAATTTAAAAAACGAGTGTGGTGATTTTATAAGGAACCAATGGATTTTGCCACTTGACACTTCAAGTACACACACTTCTTTGAACACAAAATGATGTTGATTTTCTCTTTTGAATGAATAGCCTTCAAACTCTATAACATACCGCATGCTGGGATATATATCGACTCAGATTCGTCTGGAAGAATGTTTGATCTAACTCTCAAGTTATCCTCACACTCAGGATGAAGGTTCAGGAACAAATAAGAATACTTCTTGGATGTAGCGTCCTTATATGCTGCTGGGAGAAACGTTGGACATTGAGGAAAAATTTGTCGACCCAAACAAGAAATTTGAGAATTGAACGTTGGAGATCTAAAAATAACAAAGTAATGTGTATTCAGTCGCATATCACGTGCAATTTCCCCTGATTGAACAGATTTTGCGTGAGAAGAATTAAGATGTATTAGAATGATGTACACCACGTATAAATAATTCTTGAATTTGCTTAGATTGCGAAGAGCTAGTCATCTGATCATCAATAATTAATAATTTTGGCTTGGAAGTGTAATAGTTTGCAATATCTAAACCTTTATGTAGAGTCACATTCTTGTCGTTCTTTAACTCGTCAAATAGGGTTGATATTCAGCATAATAATATGAAACTTCAGCAGGAACTGTATCAAAAAGCTTTGCTCGTTGTTCGATTATTTTTTTCACAAAGGTAGTTTTCCCTGACATTGACATTCCAGATACAATAATGGAACACGGATGCTTAAATTATAAACCCTTTTCATACACTGTATCCTTATCCATATTTTACCGACTTATTTCTTCTGTGGCAGATTTGTCAATGACAAATGATTTGTTGAACTTGCTGATATATGCTTTGTCAGAGACGTTTATGACGAAAATGTAATAAGAATTTCGTAACAGCATTTTGAAGAATAAGTTCTTTGCCATTTTGATTAGTAAGAACAAATCCAAAAATATCAGTATTTGTAGAGTCTAACTGAAAATACAAAGGATTAGCGTACACAGTCTCTTTCAATTCAGATGTATGACTCGCATTTAAAATGTCAATAAACTGTACTGGAGTTCTACCAATAAGATGGGTGTTTGTAAAGTCGGTTTTTACATAATCGATTTATCGATGTTATCTAAATTTGCTGGGTACGTACTATATGACACCTCATTTGAAAATATGCAGGAACTAAACCCTAATACGAGCAAGATTGGAACTTAAAACCAATTCTGAATTTAGTGTCCGAGGCAAACTCTATTTTCAAGTTCATCGAAGTCGATACTAATGTGCTCATTGTATTCCCGAATTTCTTCTCTTAATGTTATAACTATCTTGAACCGAAAAATATTTTCTACGAGGAATATCCAAAATTTCAGACTTTCCGTCATTAATTACTCGAACCGAATAATCCTCTGAAGTCTCAAACAAAGGACGGTATCTTTAGATATGCTCTTAAAACTGCTACTTCATATAAGCTTCCTGAAACTTTAAATGGTATTTTAATTTTAAAATTAGATGCTGTATTGTTAGGAAAATACTGCATGCAGTCATTGGACGAAACAAAATGATAAAACGACATTGTAGTATTAAGGATTAGAAGAACTTATTTTCGAAAGTTCCTCCTTGTAGAAGGATCCTAAGAGAATGTCGTGACTGTCTGCTAATTTGTATGTAAATGGAACTGTATTGAGAATACGAACAATTTTATAGATTTTTTCCGAAAACCTTTGTGCATATCCTTTTTCAAATGAACCTTTCAAGTTCTTGATTCGTACTAAGTCATCTAACTTCAAGGTAGGTTGACGTTGCTGTTTATCCATCCACAAACTTTTGTACAACGTTCTCCATACTGATGACTCATTCTGAGCTGTTATTTCAACAGGACAGCACTTAATACTTCGATGGAAAGAATGGTTATATGAATTAACGATATCTTCTAATGCATTTATAAACGTTTTTGTTTTATAAGCTGTCATATATTTATATATCCTAGTCATGAGCGTTCTATTCCATCGTTCAACCATGCAGCTTTTTTTTATCCGAAAAATTTGAATATAACGTTATATCCTTACTCTTTAGAAACGATAAAAACGTTTTTTTTGAATTCAGTACCATCGTCGCACTCAATGAATTTACATTTACCATAACCTTTATCAATAATTTTTAAAAGCGTCCGTAATAGCTAATCCTGTTTTTTGTTTAACCGGAACACTGAATGCATATCGTGAAAATGCATCAATACAGTTTAAAAGATATTTATACCCTTTGTTGTACCTAGCATACTTTGGAATAACAAGTAAGTCAATCTGCCAAAGGTAGTTTTTACAAGGAACCATTACCTTTCGTCTTTTGAAAACATGTCGGAGGCTCCTCGTTTTTGTATATACTTCTTGACTCTCTAGGAATTTTTTAATTTGACTTTGAGATAAACTTGAATATTTGCGTTTAATTCGATCTACTCCACCAAAGCTTATGGTAGAGCGAGGATTAATGTACTCACCGCTTGCTCTGATCTGGTCCATTTTATAACTGATGCCAAAATCACATTTTTGTCAATATATGTAGCAGCATGCGGAAATTAGGATCATTTACATATAGCTCCCACATAGATCAGTACAAGCATCAAGATGCGTCAAATTCACGAGTTTAATCACGAGCATTATTACAATGCATTACGCCCTAACCCTCGCTACAATTACGTATTTCAAAGGGGAAGAGGGTTGGGTGGTATACTAAGAAACGTTTCTCAGTATGTCATCCCTATAACACGTAAGTATGTAATACCAGAATTAAAAGCTGCAGCAATCAGAGCAGTTCAAGACATTGTCAGAGGAACACCAGTAGGATCAGCGTTTAAGAGTAATCTCAAAACTATTCCAGGAAACGTGGGAAGAAAATTATTAACTCCCATCTTGCAGGCTGGAGGCAGCATTAATTCAAGAAAACGTCGACAAGGCACAAAGCCAACTAAAAATTTATGCTGTCCTGTTAAACGTCGAAAAGTGTCAGTAGTCAAAGCTTCCAGAAAAAGATCAGTGCCACGCAAAACCACTAAGAAAACCAAAAGACGTCAAACGAAAAGAGATATTTTTGCATAATGCAACTATAAACGTTATGTCGGAACCTGTTACACGACCAGAAGTTGACGTGTTTCTTTCCCAGTTACGGACACAACTATAGAAACTCAATGTATGCAGAATATAAACCAAAAGTTAATATTCAAGAGTCAGATGCTAAGCTTGAATTTCAAATTGACGGAAATTCAACACAATACATAGATTTAAATGATTCGTTTTTGTATTTGCGTTTAAAAGTCGTGTCAGAAGATGGAAGTCAAATCGGATTAACCGAGGATGTTAGCTGCGCAAATAATTTACTACACAGTATGTTTAGTCAAGTC
>LJIJ01004081.1:0-15000 GCA_001718145.1 Orchesella cincta
TCTGTCTCACCATCGATAGATAAGGTCAAAGCGGAGGATGAATTCGAAGATGGGTTATCTGGGGTCATGGACAAGGTCAAATGATAAGCGCAACAAATATGATAGCGCAATATAGCTTGTGATACATATTCGAAGTATTGCTTTTACCTGATGATGAATATGCATCGCAAATTGAAATCAAAACTTCTGAAAAGGGTCAAAGGTCATGATAAGTATTTCAAATGACAACATAGCTTATGACATACCATTTGAGCTAATGCAGTGCTGATTATAAATACTCACTGCAAATTGAAATCGGAACTTTCGGAACACAGGTTAGGGTCTGCACTTTTAAATGACGCACTTGGGGTGTGATATATCATTCGAAAGCTAGTCCATTGAGGATTTCTTATAACACGTTTTTAAGCCGCAAATTGCATCGCTAAAGGTATATCGCTTACATTCAATTGTCGGGGTTTATTATTACTACAAATTAGCTAACATTTTACTATTTACTACGCAGGAGAATAGACAATTTCATTACTAAACCGGAATATAAAGTTTATTTTAGAGGTAGTTTAACTTTTAGCATTTGACATCAGCTTCCATTTTACTTTTGGATAATCGTTAAGGAATTTATAGTTCAAGCCGGTGTAAATCCAACTGAAGATTCGTTATGTGAATAATTGATCAACTCTCATTTTCGTTGCATGCTTTCATAATCCGCAGACTCGTCACCCGAATCGTCGAACTCGTCCAAACCTGTAGCAAAATCAGTTTGTTAAACCTTTTCTCGAAAACCAATTAAAAGTTTTTAATATTGAACTTTGTAACGATAAATAAAGACAAACCTGTAGACATACGTCTATTAGAATTTTCAGTTGGTTCATCAGCTTGCGATTCATCAGTATTGTAAATTTGGAGACTGCGAGGGTTTTTAATCTAACGAACAAATTACTTAAAGTGAAATAGGTGTCTCAATTTCATAATTATTTGATTATGCGTATGTTATAGAAATACTTACAGAGTCAGCAATTTTACTCTTGTCTTGTTCGCTCAATCGGCCTTTATTCATTTTTAGCACAATCGATTTTTTCTCGTTAGTTCTTTTGCATAAAGCTTTAACGCTGAGTATACCCATACGGTCGATTCCCATTTCTACCTCAATTTTTTTTTGCCAGACATAAAAAGTAATATCAGTAAGTTCTAATGTACCTAATAAATCGTTTTTGGAAGCTACGGCATTATCACCCTGATAAATATAAAAGCTCATTGAGTTTTCATTCTTTACTGATATATTGTACAATTTCTTTGCACAGTGAGGAATTGGCGTATTTTTTTGAATAATAACAAAGTAGCCCTCTGCGTTTGCGGCACAGTTTGTTGAAATGCCTAACGCCATTGGGGTGACGTCATTAATAGTCTCAAGACTCAACAAAGTTTCTTCATTTACCCCGTTCAGCAGTGGCGCTTGTACAGCTGCACCGTAGGCAACAGCGGCATCGGCTGAACAGATTGTCTTAGCAAATTTTTGTTAAAAAGCTCTGCCAGCATTTCCCTAATTTTTGGAATGCGTGTTGATCCACCTACCAAAAGAATGTCATGTAAACTTTTCTTTTTCTACGTTTGCGGCTTTGAGGGCTTTCTGGACTATTGTAACAGTTTTTCTAAAGTATTCCATGTTTAATTCCTCAAATCTTGAACGAGATATCTTTTCATTAAAGTCATGACCGTTTATAATATTGTCTTCATTAATAGTGGCCTGCAATGATTACTCAATGTACATTTAGCCACTTCAAGGACGTTTGAAGTCTTCTCAGTGCGCGTTTTGCAATATCCCGTTCATGTTTTTATGTTAGAATCTTTATTTACAAGAAGATCAATGCCTGTTTTTCTCTTCAATAATCTGACACACTCCTCCATAAGGCTTTGTCAAAGTCTTCGCCTCCTAAATGGTGTCACCGTCACTGCTAATACCCTAATTGATTTTGCGGCTGTTTGCAATACGGCGACATCAAACGTTCCTCCTCCAAGATCATAAACAGTAGCATTTTTTGGCGTCCGAAAATGTTCGACTTGTATGGGCAATTGCAGGCTGGCAGTTGGCTAATTTTTTTTAGCAATTGTGAAGACTTTCAAAATGGTCTGGCATTGCTGCATCCTTGATGGGTCTTTGACCGGTCATTCAAATATAAGGAACAGTTATTACGGCTTTTGTAATCCTTGTGAGCGCAAATGATTGCGCTGCAATTTAAAATTTGCAAGAGAGGCTGCGCAAAACGTTTCAGGATGAATTGCGGTATGTATGATATGCATTGGGGTTCATCATGATAAGAAACAACGAAAGCCAAAAGGTCAATATCATATTTGTACATTTGAATCCGTGACCGACGACAATTAATGGTTTTAGCTCATACACGTGCATTCAGGTAATAAGTACGCACATTCTTGGGTTCGCCTGCCTCGAAACTTCATCGAACTGAAAAGTCACGTAGCTTGCTGGTAGTACATGGTTCTTCTAGCTTAGGAATTATTTTTGCTTTTGGTTCGTTTTGAATGAACCTACGCAGCAATAAGTAGTCTTAAGATTAATTCCCTATGGCAGGAGTTTTCAATTATGGTTGGCTTTGCTGCATCACTTTCTATTTGTATTTAGTGAGCTGGTCTTCCATCATTTAAATATTCCTGTCGCTGTTTGGGTAATCTGGTAGCGCACAGGTTGATGATGCTATTCGAATATCATTGTGTATGTCATCATGCCGAGCTGCTATGAAATTCTTTCGCTTTTTTACAAATTTTGAGCATACTTTCATGGTAGGTATATCGAACTCTGCAGCAATTTTGAAAAATAAAGTCGTTCTTTTTTCCGACAGTACATCAAGGTGATGCATTCATACTTTTGCAGTTGCTGAAAACTTTTTGCATTTATCCAGAAACATCATACTATAGTTTTTGCTAGTCTGTTCTCCAGTTTCTCTTTCAATGCACTTGTGGCACTTTGTAAGTGAAGCTGTGTGCTTTGGTTATCTTCTGGGTTTTTGAAATGTTATCCATTTTGGCCAAGAATTTTATTCTGCATTTCGTCCAGCATTTTTTGGGTTTCGGATTCAATTTGATAAAGTTTTCTGTTTTTAGTTTTTATATTATTGAACTCTTCAAGGATGTGTTCTTCTAAGTCCTTTTTAAAGTGACTAGCTACAGTTGCATCATATCTTTCAACATCTATCATTTGAAGGCATCTCAAGGAGTATTTGGTATGTGCTGTTTTCAATTCTTCGTCAGTGACGGGCCCCACGTTCATGAGATTCTCCATCTTGGAGGAATATGCCGCCAAAACACGATTTTTTTCTGTTTTGAAGTTTTCAGTTAGTTCCAAATTTTGTTGAAATCTGTTGATCAAGGTTTTGTAAAGTGGTTTTAGTTCAGTTTTAATTTGTTAAAAAGTTGTTGTAATTAATTTAATACGCTTACAATTTGTAGTATTGTATATTTATTTGATTTTCTAGCAAACCATTACATACTCAGAAATGCCTAGTTCGTTGGTGTGGATCAATGATATTAATATTTTCTGAATTTCTCGATATCAATTTGTTAATTCGTTTTGATCAAGCTGGGTAAAAGATAAACTTCACTATTGCAAGTTTGCTTGAAACATAGAAGGTGAGCCACAACCACAGAAATGTTTCAATTACTAATAGATTAGTGACTGTAAAAGCTTTTACTATTGATTTGTTGCATCATAGGAGTACGTAGGCTTATTCGAATAATATAAATACTCCTACTATAGTTACGACACCTAATATTACCAAAGGATTATCTAGCTGAGAAAAAGTAAACAGTCTCCGTTTTTCATGTTTATCGAAGAAGCAGAAATGGTTTTATCTGAATAATTTATTTACTTTTACATTTAGCGTCGACTTTTATCACCAACATTTACTTATGAGTAAAACTGATATCTATAGCTGTTTGGGTGTACAATAGTTTCATGAGAATCTTATAAATGTTTTTTTACATTTCTTCACAATCAGATGAAAGGTCCGACACGTTTAAATCCAGCAATTCTGTAAACAATTATTTATGTACTTATATGTTTTCACGATAATAAATTATGCTTTGACAACAGAAATATTTGATATACCGATTGCAGGGGTCCCTGTTTGGCTGGATATGTTCATGGAAAATTCAATTTTGTACTTTGATACACTATCTTGCATCATCTTAAGAACCTGTTGTCGTTGATCCAACGAAAGACTAATCTGATTAAGTCGAGTGCACGTTGAAACTACACTTTCCAGCACGCCGACATGAAGCCTCTCGATTGCAGAGACGTTCGTAAAGTTGTTGCCTTTGACAAATTTTGACATTTCATCATGGTAAGCTTGATGAACATCCCGAAGTAGTTTTGACAAGTTATGTCGATCGGTCCCCGTAATAAGGTCGTTGGTATGTGATGAAGATTTCCTATATTTGCCCGGAAATGTAGTTTTGTTATAGTCACCTAAGTTTCCTATAAGATGCTTTGAACCTGCATCCAGATATTTTTCAAACGCCTCGTCATTGTAATTCGGCTGTATATCATTCAACAACTTTTTAGCTTCATTTTCATTTAATCTGTTGTTTTCTGCTTTGTATTTGTTTAGAGCTTCTTTTATTCGCCGCTTTAAATCATTATGGTACCACAAGGCCGTTTTAATGTCGCCTGTGCCAACTTCGAGCATTTTAAGACTCTGACTTAAAAGCTCTGAATGGGTTTGTGTCAAAGCATTGTCCCTTAAAGGTCCAAGTTCAATTGCTTGTTCCATTTTTTGCTTATATGCCAGCAGAGCTCGGTCACTCACTATTTGATATTTGTCCTTTTCCAGTTGGAGTTGTCGCATTGGGTTTACAAGCATGTACACCTTTTTTAACGCTAAATGACGTGACGTCCTGGTACTTTGCATTGCCTCTGTCACTCTTGTTGTGGCTTCCTCTTCATTCTTTCCACTAGAATCAAAAATTTTAGGTTTGTTTGACTGCTGGCTATCGCTGAAAGTAACCCAATGTGTATAGAATCGCTGCCATGGTCCTTCGATGTTTTGAAACAACGTGTACATTTCTGGTACTACACATGCATACTCATTAAATATCTTTTCATTGCAAAAACTTCTGTGCTGCTCGAAATGTGCAACTTTGCAAGTTTCTTCATTTTTTTCTAATGTCTTGTCCAGCTCACGCAAATTGAGATTTGACGCTAGTACATCAATCAGAAATACAACGCTGCGATCCTGTGACCAAAACATGGGGCAATGAAGCAAAGCAGTGCAGGTGGGCCTGTATTCGGGATTCCTTGAAATCATTTGTTGTATAAAAAGTACATTGTGATTGCACACGTAATTCATATCTTCACGTACAATTACATGTTGTCCATTGAATATGTTCGCTTGACGTACGTGACGGTGACCAAATGCATGCTTGCCATCAGTAAGGACAAAGTAACAAATACATCCAAGGGCGAACACATCTGAAGAGTAGGTCTAAAATAAATGGAATTCAATATCAAATAACTATATCCTTTACTTACAAGTCAATTCTTTATGAATTATATCAAGGCTTCACAACAAAATTTTAAATCAAAATGAAATAATTATGAATTCGCAGGAGAAAATGATCCATAATCTTTTTTCATCTTAATACAGAAACCATTTGTGTGTACCACCTGTGGAACCACTGATGGTGATAGTAATGAGTCATTACTAATGACTAAGGTCCGGAACTTTATTATTTTGCATACTTTTTGTTTGCAAACTGCAGTCTGTCAGTTAACTGACAGATATGTCACTCCGAATGTGAACAAAATTCATAAAAATGGGTCGACTGAGAACCAGTTTTCTGGTATATTTTGCTTATTTTAGCATTTTGGGTATATTTGCATATTTAGATATATTTTGCGGTTAAATGGCGTTTAATTGGAGTTTATCAATATGTGTAGAAGTCTTATTCTGCTTTTAACTGCTCTATTTTAAGTCCAGCCATATGTAATTGAGTTTATGGAAGTTAGAAATTGGATTTTTGTTGTCAGCATTTGTGCATTCCATGACGTTGTTAAAAGATTGGATGCAATACCATAATCCGTAGCATGCTAAAATAAAGGAAGTATTTACTTCTTCAATCCAGCTTATGGTACAAAATGTTTCTAATGTTACAAGTGGAAACGTGGTGGATGCTATAGTTCATATATAGCCATTCCTTGTAGCATCGTTAATTTTTTTCCTTGTACAACAGTGGAACATGAAAAAGGTCCATTTTAAGAAAATAAATATGAGCCTAAATCGGCAAAATATGTTGTCAAATATGTGTTTAAAATCCTCAAATAATTACAAAAATGGACACTAAACTCCAGTATTTTAAGCAACTAATAGCTTTGCCCACTCTTTAATACTTTAAAACTCAAATTTACATTGTTTAGATTGAATTCTGGACATTTTATAACACATTTTAGGCTGTCAGTCTAAATGTCAAAGGGAAATTTCTGAAATTTTGATAAAAATTCTAAAAAACAGGCCAAAATTTTCAAAATCCCAGCCAATTTGGCTAAAAACGTCAAAATGTTTTACCATATATGCGATATGTGCTAAAAACTCAAAATATGTAATAACAACATGATTTCAAATGACTCAATTTCTGACCAAACTTTCACATACAAAGTTTGGTTGCGGCACGAGAACGCATGAGAAACATGTATTTATATACGATGAACAGGTCTAACAAAAAACTTATTTTTCTTGCGAATAGTCAAAGCAAAACTTGCAACTGGCGATCGATCGAATCAATTTTATATAACCCTATAAATCCCCATTACTTAAAGTTGACATAAGGAAAACATTAACTCTTTGTCGCCGATCCGGCTGCAAAATTGCACTAACGATAAGTTGCATTCGCAGATGTTGCATTTGCAGATGTTGCATTTTCGGATGTTGCATTTGCGATTTCTCAGAGATTATATGTACGATTGTCCGAAAATTTGAACCCATTATCTTGACAACATTCTTAAGAGGGCAAACTAGGGCAATTTTAGGATTAGAAAAAATGCTTACGATATTTCAGGAATAAAATTTTTACGAAAAAATCCTTTATAAGTTTTTTTAACTGGCAAAATACGCATTTTTAACGGCGTTAACGCCGCAAAACTCATGAAACTGCATTTAATCATAAACAACTGACTTTTCGTTGGCTTATATTCACAAATTTTACGTATTAAATTCTCCTATTGCATATACAAAACGTTTAACTACACTAATCATCAATAATTAGGAAATCATTAATTCTCTAACTAAAAGATTTGCGGTTCAAATATTAGTTGAACAACATATAGGTAAATAATTCAACAACTGGTTTTACTTACAAACATAAATTTGTTAGAACTTTCATCCAATTGCTGATTAAGAATTTCTGGTGCCAGCCATCCCTCTGTACCGGCATCATTTTTGGTAAGAATGTGGCTGTGACCATCTGCAACTTGTCTACTTAATCCGAAATCAGACAGTTTGACTCGAACGAGTTTTCTTGTTAATAAAATATTCTCGGGTTTAAGATCTCGGTGAACTATTTTTTGATGATGCAGCCAACTTAATCCTTTTGTTGTCTGGTGTAATACTTCTAAAGGAGTTATCTCGATAGATTTGTTTTTTACCCAATTTGTAAGGTTTAAATCACAAAACTCAAGGATTATCAAAAGGTGTTCATTTTGGTGCTTACACCCGTAGTACTTTACGATGTTTTCATGCATATCACAAGTTTTTAAGATGCTAATTTCTTGCATTGCATCAATTATACGGGATGGGTCCAGTTTAAATTGTTTGATGGCTACATTTCTATCTCCAAGTTTGCCTTTGAAAACACTTCCGTATGCACCTTTGCCCAGCAGGTGATATTCATCGACGCATACTACGCCAATATCAACTAACGTCGTTTGGGTGATGGCACCTTCAAAAAGTATTTTTAATGCGCCTGTCTGATTAGTTTTTTGTAGTCCGTCCATTAGTTTTTCAAATCCATTTTGTCGAGTTACTAATATGTCGTACAATTTGCGAGTTTGGGAGCTGCCGTTTAATGCATTCTGTTCAATAAAGTTTTAGTTCAACAATCTAGAATGATAAAATGCTGTAAGAGTATGGAAAGGATAAAATAAACTGTCAAATATCGAACCAGAATGTTGAGGTCTTCCTGGCATAACGCTCCGGCTGCTTGAAGTGTGGCTAAAAGCGTAACACCACATGTCGTAGTTTTGATTAATTTATCGATGCTCCTAACCACTACTTTTTCCTGCCATTCCTCCATTGAGGAAAAATAAATCTGATTTTTAATGTCTTCGACGTGAAAGGTTAACTATAAATATGAAAATCTGTGTGCGCTTTTGCTGAATGAAACGCTTAATGCGATTGAGCGAAAACACAACGGACTGAAAGTTCCTATATTGAAAAACGACGTAAAAAATATCTTCACCAACCCTAAGGGCCCAATCAGACATAACGCAGGTTGTGGGCTGGTAATGTTCGTTGCTAGCCTAGCATGGGAGGGAGTAAGGTCGGAAATACAACGCGACAGTTTAAATTTTAAATTAAATAAAAAACGCGCAAGTTGGTAAAATGCTTTACTTAATCACATATAACTATATCTTAATATCTATCCCTTTTTCTGTGTACTAGTTTTGTTGTGGGAAATTTCTGTGAGTCCGCTAATGCCAGGGTTAAAATGTTAATTTACACAGTGTTATTTTTTAGGGCAAGGCCCTACCCGGACTGTGCCAGTACACGTATAACTTATTTATAACCTTCGTTTTCTTGTATTTATGTTATGAGTGAAAGTATTTAATTTATAAACTGTTGTCGGAATGTCCTGAAACCCACATCTAATACGCCAAGCAAAACGTCCACATAACTACATTAAAACAATTATTAGCAACGTAGCTGTTTGAGGTGTAATATTCTTTATGATGCAGCAAAAAGCAAGCATACTCAAGAGAGATACACACGTAGGTTCAATGAGATAATACTTTGCGTCAAGTCAAGCTGCTGATAAGCTGGATACAAAAAATACTGTGGCACCAGGAATCTACTGGGTTGTATGGAGGTGGAGTGGTATGTGGACGAAGGACAAAAATAGTTGGTTGAAATGTACTCTTAATTCCTACTACAACCGTGACTTATACACTTGCATGCAAAATTTTGTATGTTGTATTGTACAAATGTAGTATTGATACTGCATTCTTTGTGAAACAAAGAGCCACCAACTAATGTGATAAAGCGTTGAAATCACCGTGGTGGGTAGAAGCAATAAATAACCTTTTTGACTGTTAACAATTATACTGGCTTTAGTACCTTTGAATGGTACGGAAATGACGAATAAAAAAGCATTATCTGCTCTGTTTATAGGGAAATCCCGTAATAAAAAACTTTACGTGGTTTGGGTATTTTTCATGGAAGATTTCCTAGAGGAGGAACTCTAAAGCATTAGGAATGTGCAAAATGTATTACTTAATTAAGCAGAAAACACTGTAGTTTTAATGGCATAAAACTTTTTAACGTATAAAACCCGTTTATTTCAACAGAAGTGTAGCCTGGTATTTTGATCTGCTTACTCCAGGTATTTTTGTTTTACCACTTCTCTTTCATTGATTTATGTTTGATGTGAATTTGTGAATATGAACATGTCATGTTGAATTATCTGAAAGTGAATGGCACCTTTTCTATCTTATGTTTTGTTCGCAGATAACCGGCTGTTTTTGCGTATTATGTAATATAAATGATAAGCATGCTAAGCATTAGATAAGTGGACAATCATGGACTTTTGTAAACCGTTATAAAAGGTATTATACAAGCAGGTAAACTTGCAACTTGCCGGATTTTTGAACTCTCAAAGTAGTGCCATTTAGGCAAATTTCGTAAATTTTTCAAAATAGCATGGCAAAAACATAAATTTTGTTCAAATTTCAGCGCTGAAAAATAGTACGTCTGGTAACTATAGGTAAACGTGATCTTCATCGACATCATGATGCCTGTTTTTACGGGCCTATTATTGGCAGTCTGTCACGAAGCTTATTTCACAATTAATCAGTGCACATTTCTAATTCAGATGTGGTAATTATGCAAAAAGAAATTGGGTGTAAATATTACAAAGTTAGCACAGAACAAGAAAGGAAAGTGAAGACACAACATTCAAATTTTAACGTCGGTCTTTCATTAAGGCCTCAAAAGTCCATCTGTATCTCTGTTCTAATGCATGACACCAGATTTAAGTTCCCATATTCAAATTTCTGACCCCAAAATACATATAGAAACATACAAAACACGAGCTTGTTATATCAATTGATCGCTGAAGGAGTAAAGGTCTTCAAAGCTGTAAGCCATAAAGACAGTGCGGAAAAGTAGGGGCGCGGGGGTGCAACGCACCCTGGCACGGGGCCCAAGAGGTCTAGGGGCCTTTGGGGTCTAGGTCGAAAAACTTACGAGAAGAGATATTACGAGTACTGTTCCCTCCATTTGTGGGTAGTGAGTCTTAGGCTACGCGAAAGAGCTATAGTCGGTGCGCACCAACTATAGGTATATCATACGCGTTTCTGCACAGCAAACGTAGCAGAAAACCAAAACAAAAACATCTGCTATAACTATAGTACGTGCATTTTCCAATGGGCACCGACTATAGTCTGTTCGGCTAGCCTAAGACTCACTACCCACAAATGGAGGGTACAGTAATAGGAAAAGCGTAATACTGTACATGCAAATATTTATACAATAGGTAGAGGTATGCTCACTTCTCAGACTTTTATATACAGAAGCTATCGATTCCAGTTTTCAGTACATGGATATAGGTGTTGATGGTATCCTCGTTGTATTGGAAGATACCACATACAGTACAGTCGAATTGTTGAGTGCACATAATGCTTCTCTGAAAACTTAAGAGAAATGCCATGAGTTTTATGTCAAAATTTTCTGTTTACGAATGTATTGCTAACCAAAACTTGTTTGATGGCTTCTTTGAAATAGAGAAATTTCCGCGAATCAAATGTAGATTGACTGTATTATCGTTGTAGTGAATCAACGAAGGAACCTGTATATAGTAGTCAAATGAGTAATGTCTAATAAAGTTTGCGTCCAATAAAGTGAATTTTGCGATATGTATACTTTGATGCTATGTTTGTTTCACGATAAAAGGCAAGCATTTATTTATTATCTACGGACAGATTTTTATACGAACGAATGAATGGATGTAGCATAAGGGATTTTGCATAAACTTACGATAAGTACAAGCAGTTATGTGTCATGCAAAACAGTAAGGTATTTGGCAACATATATAGAGTTTATGCATCTTGAATGATGAAACTGCGACTATAGTAATTACGTACAACGACTTTATAAAGCTTGTAAAAATATCTGCCAAATGTATTTTTGATCCGTACTAGAATTAAACTTAGCTATAGAGCTTATTTGCAACGTAATACGTATTCTTATCAAAAAAGCAATCAGTTTTATAGGCACGACCGTTTAACATTTGTCTAGTCAATCCAATGGAACACGCCGAAAATAAAGCATTAAATTAAATGGTACAAACCGTTTTATGTGACATTTGTAGATTACATTGGTAAACTATAGGTCAACATTCAGATTCGTAACAACTGTCATATACGTTGTAAAACTACGTCTTTCCTAACAAAAATTATCTGAAATCTGAAATTTATTGGTTTAGTCGATGCAGAATCAAACGTGTACAGGTCGCGGGTCCCCTGAATAACAACACACCTAAACTAATATATCATTGTATTGTGTTGTGTATTGAGATATGAAAAAAGCTTTATATTCATAGTGTATAATTTATAAGTAAATGCTCTTAAATTACGAGTCATAATACTACATGCATGTGTAAGCTCCCCTTATCTCTCAGGTTTTTGATATGAAGGATTCATTACATGATAAAGTGTGATGCAAAGCCATTTATTCATGCAGAGTTTCTGCCGATTCGTAGGTCTGTCTAACACGATTAATCTTTCTAATTTCTGAAGAATTAACTAAAAATATACCTGTGTACCATTTTTTAAAACATTTTGTTGACTACACAACTTCTATGGCATTATCATAATGTGTATGTATAAAAGAATTCAATGAAAACCCAATTTAAACGATAATCTGTGAGATAAATTTGACACACATGCACACTTGTAGCAAAGCCTGAGAAGAATGAATTGCTCACATTCTGCTTAGTAAAATTTCTACCATTTAAAACCGAAATGCCGGTTGTAATATTAAGGATGGGAACAAAACTTAAATTCAATTGCTTAAAATGAATATGGATATCATTGCACTACGTTTTTACATCAGGCTTGATTACTTGCCACAAACAATGAGCAAACTCGTCCAAGTTTTGCAAATTATGTCGCGAATCGGTTTGTGTAACTTCTCAAGCGCACCAATCTTTCTTTTTACCGGGCGCCGGCACGCAAATTCATTAAAAATGGTACAACCCAACCCCCGTTTGTTTCTCGCGGACCCTAGAACACCCGGTTTCTTATCGATACACATGCTAATGAAAAAAGTACTACGGTAAACCACACAATTTTACCATTTATGAAAAAATCCCGGCTCTTTCCACACATTTTTGACACGACAAACCGGGGCACGCCCGTCGCCGACCACCACCTTCTGGTCCGAGCGGCGCACTCTCCGGATTTTCTTGTCGTGAATAACCTTCCAAGGTGAGCTCACGCCACACTCCAATTACCATGGAATCCTCGTTTCCTGCTTAACACAACAGTTCACAAAGACAGCTCTAATCACCGAGTACGCCGCTCTCCGCTTTGCAACTGCGTATCTGACTTTACTCTGTCCTTCGTATTACTAAGAGCAGCAGTATCTACGCCTGTTTCGGTAACTCCAGATACAGTCCGATCCACACAAATCGTATTACTAAAATACTCCAGTATCACGAATCGGCTACACTGATGGTTAAACGATGAACCCGCCTCCGCGCAGCAGCTGCTTCACCATCAAGTGCGTACCGCCCTTGAAATATGTGTAGCCCTACACATCAGTACGTGACTCAAGGTCCATAATAAATGGCCATTTAGTTTACTTTTTCGTATACCGATACAAAGGCAGAAGCAACAATCATGTCTTCCACCCGTTACGATTCATGTACTGAATGTAGAAACAAGAGCTAGCTGCTGCATTGATTGTGCTTATCGCCTCTCTCATCCGCATCCACGCTATGCACCTTGTTACACTCACACACCTAACATACTTCTTCTTGCACGCTTGTAGACTGAGATCGCACTTATGTCTTGTGACAAAGCTCGTAGCGAAGATGGTGACTGAGAGACCTCCACATAACGTGTACGCAGGTTTACTCGGTGAGTTGGTTCACAACGATTTCTCTCTCTCTCGCCGAAGCGCCTCCCTCTCTCCTCGGGCTACTCTTGTACATTTGTAAAGCGTTGCGACCTACCAAACATGCCCCTCGCGCCGGGCACTTTCTACAACCCCGTTCAGCATCTTCTGTATACCAACCAGTATTACCGAACCGCTGTCTACCCCTGCATTGATTTTGCTCCAGCTCTTAAAGTGGTTTTGTTTTCTTGTCAACACCATTCGCAGACACAACAATTCTTTTTCTCAGTATGCCCGCATCCGTAAACTACATGTTGTCTGATGTTCGCAGTTTTCATCCAACAATCATTTAATAGGAACATATCAGGAGTTGATGGAAGATTCACTAACTTTGATTTCACACAACAGGAACTAAAACTACGGGTTATGAGTTTCGACTGCACGGGAGCGCTCGCTTCGTGTGGATTTGCATTGGAGCCGCATTACAGTTGTTCTCCAGTTTTTAGTACAATCGGACACTGAGCCAAACTGGGACGTTTATACGCGAGGATTCTTATGGGTTCTCTGCCATGAAACAACGATATACCTTCTAACTCACATCTGTTATCGAGTGTATTTGAAGCGAGCACTCTATCCACCAGGTACTTCATATTTCATCTCAGACACAATACTAAAGACCGACATGGATACACACAGAACTGCGAGCATAACGACACGGGGACAGCCAGAGATATATAGCAATGGAAGTGTAATATACCAGTAAATAATCGATTCAGGTCTAATTAGTATACCCGAGCAAGTTCTTCTATCTTAAGGCTAATTAGACAAGAGTTGCTGGCTCAACTTTTGTTATCTTGTGTTAATGGGCATTTGTAATCGGCCATACTGGGTATCGTATGTTCATCCTTCTTTCATCTGACAATAACAAAGATCTGTAAATTCGAAAGGGAACTTTACTCTCAACAGCGTTAAATTAACAGAATATGATTTATTTAAATTGTTATACCCGTACTTAGAAAACTGTATGTACAAAACAACAAACAGAAAAACTCAATTCTTCTCTTTGACTGGCTTCGTAGGTTTGAGCGCACTGCGAGGTTTGGCAACGCATCTTCTTGCCAGTGGTGATAGAGATGACATTATCTCTTATGCTGATCAATAAAAAGATAATACACACATCAGACATGCCTCCCAATTGGGACAAATTATATCAATATAAAACAAACGTTTGCTTGCAATGAGTCAGCTAAAAGTGGTAACCAAAATTTTTATTACAAACATATTTCAAAGTGAATTATTAGCCACTTCCTACAACCAAATGCCTACCCAGGCCAAAAGGCTATGCCTCGAATTATGTCTGTGAATAACATGTCGTAATCCTGGATCAGCTCTCTCTAGTGGCATTTAGGCTCTTCTGTCGCACATCTTTTATTTTGTTGACATCGTATGCTCAGTGTAAACACTATGAACTCGAGATAACACAGAGCACATTTCTGAACTCATATACATACACAGATACGACAGATCCTCCACTATGCTGGGAAGTTCATGGGACCCATATATCAATACAGATGACATAGAAATAGAACATAAGAACAGGACATAATTTGCATAACCTTCATTAAGCATCATACAATTTACAGCCACTGTATATTCCTTCTTTTCT